>ML788061.1:227085-247612 GCA_009831015.1 Picea engelmannii
TTTCATGATACAATTATGATATATCATCTTTAGAAGATTAAGGAAGGTATCATTTGTTGGTTCAAATAGAAAATGACCATAAGTGGTTTGTAGCATTTATAAATTATTTTGAAAGAAGATATTGTAATTATGGTCAACAAAATGTTGTAAATGAATGTAATGAGGATGGATGAAGCTACAAAGCAAAAAGAGGCATCCATGTCATCTAGCATTGAAAATCATGTTGAAAACTTTTCTCAAGAGCCATCTCTTGGAAATCAAGCATGTGAAGATGAAGAATGCCATCAAATAATTGAAGAAGAAGAATCATCCATCCATGAAGAAAAAGGTTTGATAAACTGCACTTCCTCTCATAATTATGAACTTAAGGTTACAATATTGATGATTTTGAAGAGAATTTCAAGTCAGATTTTGCTTCAACCCTAAATGAAAATATGGGAAACCACGAAGATAACATACATTTTTAGAAATTTAATCATAATATGGATAATAGATACGGGGAATTTATGGAAAATCATATTTATGATTCATCTATGGAAGGAAGTGTGGATTATGATTTTGTTAAGCAGCTTAATATAAGAGAAGTAAATGGGGATAATATTCATACACATTCAAAAATTTATCATGTTTCCAATGACATTCGCATGCTAACAATTCAGAAAAATCTCAAAATTGTGAAGAATCTAACTTAAGAAGTTTATGGCCATAATTAGTCTTCAATGTTGATAAATTTTCATGTAATTTACACGTTGGAAATTGTATGGGACAACAAAACAAACCTATAGGAATAAGTTGTAGAAAGAAAAAAAAATAACATATGGGCCAATAAGTTATTTCATGCATTCAAGATTCATTTTCTAGATCTAAAAAATCAAATTGTAATCTTTCTTCATGCTCTTCTTATGATGCAGTTGTTGTAAACGAATCTAAGAAATTTTTGAGGATAATGGAATGGAATGGTTGTTTAAGGATTTACTTGATCCTTTGGATTTCTCAAAGATCTTGAGATATCTATCCAAATGGTTATGAATACTTGAAAAACAACATACCAAAATTCCATAGGCTTAAATATTTGAAGATTAAAGCACTATGTCATGGGTCGTCTTTAAATGCATGGGGCCACTCTCATTTGCAATCCTATCTCACACCCACAAATTAAGAAAGGGTCATCCCTCACTCTAAGAGTCCAGTCATTGAATGAATCCTTGATATGGCCCACCACCTGTTATCCATTCACAAGTATAAGTGGTAATTCAGTATTTGCATGAATTAAAAAATTGGATAGGACCAGCCGTTTGAACGCAGCATGAAGCACATTGAGCCGATTTCACATTAAGCATATTGATTTGTTTTAATTGGAGCCACTACCAACATCCAATACAACCACTATATTAAAGAATTTGTTGCCTCCAACATACAACCACTATACTAAAGCAGTCGTCGCCTCCAACATCCAATACAACCACTATGTTAAAGCAGTCGTTGTCTTGTCTTCTAGCTATTGAAATGTGGGGCAGTTTTAAGGCATAATGTGGATGGTGGACTTAAATAAATCCATGGCTAGTGGTTGTATGGATTTTAACCAAAACCGTGGGTAACGTCATGGTGCAAACCTTTTAAAGAGTTGGACGTGTATTATGTCGAGTTATGTTGTATAGCACATGTGGGGACTGTTATCATAAAATCTAGCACTTGTGCAAATCCTTACAAGATGCTAAAATTGTGTAAAAATTAGAAGTAATTGCAAATGTCACCTAGGAAATTACTTCCCTTGGTTTAGTGATAGATGAGAATCCAACACAAGGGAGGTTTATCTTGTGACCTCAAGGGATCCTATAGCAAGCTAAGGGAAAGTCTACATACCCCTATCTTGGTCACTTGGTGAAATAGGTTTGGTCTAGGAGAAAAGGCAAAGTTAGGATGAGTTTGGGCAAGGTAATTGGTCTTGCATGTGTGTGATAAGTGTTACAATGCATTCAATGACAAATACAATTCTAAGGAAATAAGAATGATCCCCGGAACACTAGCTACCAAAGCAAAAGGGCTAGTGTAATAAAACTTGCAACAAGGAATAGTACACTTCAACGTATAACAATTTTACAAAAACAATAATATATCAGCTCTAAATCAGCAAATAAGTGGATGAAAATGTGTCCAATAAAAATAGAAACACTTACAAATTTGTCGATGTTTTGGTAGCTACAGGAGGATCTTTCCCTCCTAGATGACCTTTCTTAGATGCGAAGAATATTCCAAAAGAAAGTGAACCACTAAACAGATGTGTGGAAACCCTAGAAGAGAATTCAGCATAAGGAGAATAATAATAAAGAAAGAAGAAACCCAGAAAGAGAAGTCGTCCCTGCCAGAAAAGTCTAAGTAAATTATATTTTCTAGAAATGACAGGTCGACCCTGTGGGAAAAGTTCACTGGAAAAATAAGTATAAATAAGGTGGCACCTTAGCTCATTTTCGCTCTCACTCACTCATCAAGAAGGGTGCAATTCTTAGGAGCAATTGCAACAACAACTAGTGTGCAAATCTAAGGAGTTGGACTTGCAGCAGAAGAAGGCGCAAGTCTAGAGAGTGTAGTGCAGCAGTTGTTGTGGAATATTCTTAGTCTTTCTGGTATTTATCTTGTATACTTCTCTTGGTGTAACATACGCTATCTTTGTATGGTTATTGTGTTGTTGTTGCAACAGTTTTGTGCTGAGGGTTTATATGTTGGTTCTGGAGTAGGCAAGTCGGAATTATTCTAAGGTTAGTGTGCTCGGGGGTGGCATATGTGAATGCCTATGGTTGGGTGACAATGAAGTGACATTGTCTATGGTTAAACGAGCATACCAAAATTTCAACATGGTTTCATAGCTAGTTTCCTTTGTAACGGTCTAACTATTGGAAGGAAGCTCCTCAGTTGCAGTTGCAATGCCAGTTGTTTCGTGCGAGTTTCTTTGTGCCAGTTGCAGTGTCAGTTGCGGTGAAAGTTTTTGTGAAGTATTGGTACTAATTTTTGGTTGTCCTAGTGTGCCTTACGCTAGTGCATCTCTAGCTACCTTTAGATTGAAAGTTGGAGTACTTTGAAGTTTTAGGGTTTGTCGTTGCTTGTCGTTGTTGTTGAATAGTGATGCAACCCTCCTACCTCGGCAGGGTCTGCTGACCTCCCGGTCACTGGATCGATCTCTTTCCTGAGCCGAAATGGCTCTCTGGTTCCCTGTTGGAACCTCTCGAACAGTCAAACTGCAGGTCCTTTAGAAACCCCACCTACACAAACATGCACAAGGTGCTAGCTTCACTTCCACGCAACCATGGTGTTATGACCTCAGGCCACGCCAAGAGGCGCCTTCCGCAAATCGGGACTTCGGGGATTTCAATGCAAAGCACCCGAGGTCCTTATCCTCTGAAATGTCAAACCCCAAAAAGGGTTAACGAGCTCTGGCCCCTTCCTTATCCTTTCTCCACGTGACCACCGTTTGTGATCACCGACAAAAATTCGAAGAGGATTTCGAAACTCGCGACTTCGCGAATCCTATTACAAGTGTCCCTAGGTCCTTCGACCCCTGAAACCCCGAAAAAGGCTAACGGTGACAAGCTCTCCCCTTATCATTTGACCATGTGACCCGGTCCTTGTCCTAGCCCCAAGCCTCGAGGGATTTTAGGACTTGTGTGCCGGAGAATCGAAATGAAGCCACGCTCCATTGATTACCGAACTTTTGACGGCCTCCACCACAATCAACGGTCATGGGCGTCCCTCATCGGACAACTCCCGATCTTTCGGGATTTCGCAACTCGCGATTCCAGGTAATTGGTTCTTCCACCTCGTGACTCCCGATTCCCGACTTGCGATGAACCAAATCAACGGCTCACGTTGATCCAGGATCGAACAGTCCTGGGTCTCCTAGGCTTACAAACATCGAAAGACCTTCACCCTTATCGTCCTTGCATCTTTGTCTGATCCGACGGCTCTCGGTAAATCGACACTTCCTCCCTGAAGTTTCCACTGTCCGTTCAGACTTCTGACACTCCTCCTCCAAACACTCTTGATCCAATGGTTGTCGATTATCTATGCTAGATATGACGGCCTAGATCTAATCTCCTGCGCGTTCTCCTTTGTTGTCTGGACGTGGACTTCGATGATCCAGATCCTTTCTCCCGTAGTTGATCCACGGTTGTTGATTCTCTTCCTCCTGAGCTTTGATTTATTCCCAGACTTGGGATATTTTCCAAGTGTTTTGAAGCCTTCGACCTTCAATCGTTCTCCTGCGAACCCTGTAAAATTTGGTCTCGCCTGCGTTCTAGAAACGTTATCCCTTCTGATATTTTTCAACGAAGTTTGACCTCGGCGCGTGAAACTTCACGCTACTCTTCCTAAGCTTGCTTGCTCTGAAACCTCGAAGGGTTTCTCGACCTTCTGATCCTCTCTTCTGTTACTCTGTGCGCAAGGCACTATCCTTACGGAGCTTCAGAACTTGAACCTCTAAGGGACTCGGCCCTTGCTTTTCCCTCCAAAGGGAAATCTAGTGCTCTCCCGACAACCTTCTGCTCAAGCACACCTTGCTGAGCTCTCCTATAGAGTGTTCAGTAACTTTGTGAGTATCTTCCTTCCCGAACTTCTCTTCTTGTTGAACTCGAAAGAGAGTTCCCTGGTGCACTCTATGCACCTGCTCAATGCCCTCCAGGCAGAGCTTCACAGAACCTTCAATAGTTTTGTCTTCTCTATGTGCCCTCCTCTGCACAGTCTCACCTCCAAGGTGTTCAACAACCTTGAGGCTTCTCCCTTGAGTTAAATTATTCCGCTGGTGCGCCCTCCTGGCACGCTCTCGCCTGAATCCAACACCAAATTCAGATGTGCACTCTTGCACTGGCTCACTAAGTCCTCAGCACTCTGTCATGCAACCTCTTGCATTCGACCACTAAGAACCTAGACTGAAATCAAAGAAACTCCCAGATAGATAGAGAAGTCTATCTATTACCTGCATATGGAAACCTAACACACATCTACAACATAAAATGAACACATACGGAAGACATTCAATTGCATAAACACACAACGATTCAAGTGCAGGAAAAACTGCTCTTTGTATTAATAAAATGCCTGTTACAATTTGGGTAAGCTCGGACTGCTACAGAGTCTCGGCTTCCTCTTCTCTCTCCCTCTCTTCTTTTTCTCTGCCTAACTACCCCTAAATAGAAAAACTAAGATCTTTTTACAAAAGGTGGCTCCTTGAGCTCTTCCCTCCATCTCACCTACTCTCATTGATTACAATCAATGGTTGTCTAGTCTGAAATCAGATCTAGATATTAGCCTGATGTCAGCATTAAAGGCGACTCTAAATACAACCTGCACCAAAGCATGGATTTGGCTCTCCCAGCCTTACAAACATTTAATTTCATTCAATTACAATTTCAAATTTTAAAATTCGAGGGTTGGCGCCTCTCTCCTCCATGAATGCGCGTTGAATGCGTTGGCTGGATGGAACGCTATTGGGTGAAGCGATGCTCCTGCATCATACTCCACTACTGCGAAAAATTCATGAGCTTCCAAGATCTGTTGAAATCCACTTGGATCCCAATCTGTTCTTTGGAGCTGTCTATTTGCTCCACTGCTTCATTGTTGTTGTTGTTGCTTCTTCTTCTGGTTCTCCCCTGCTGCTATGCCAAGCTTCTTTCTTCTCATCTTCTTGCTGACAAATTCTTGCGCTGACCTCAACATCAGCCTTTTGATTCCCTCAATTACCTTGTCCATCTGCTCCAGTTGTTGGTTATTTGTATGCAGTATCCTTGGTTGCACTTCTTCCCTGCAAATGGGTAGATCAAATTGATCCCTCTTGCGATTTTCTCCCCTCGTGGCATTGAGTTTCCACTCTGCTACCGACTTCAATTCCACAGTCTCCTCATCAAGCTGCTACTCATCTTCTTCCTGTGACATCTTTGCTTCTACCAGTTCTCATGCTGACATATCTCCAGCTTCTTCTAGTTGCTTCTTGGGCTGGTATTCCCCCTCTATCTCCAACCGTATCTGTTGGATGTGCATGCTCTGCATTTTCACCCTTTTCTCTAGGGCTTCAAACTCTTCAAACAGATCATCAAAATCTATGTTGTCTGTTTCCTCCTCTGCTTCTTCTTTTGCAGCCTCCAATATTGCAGTTACCTCCTGTTCAACTTCTTGGCTGAAAATGTTGAGCGGTTTTTTTGAATGCTCTTCTTCTTCTGCTTGGGCAGAATTCAGTATCTGCTTCCTTTCCTCCTCTATGACATTCACTATTGGTTGTCATTCTTTTGTTGTTTTTGCAATTGCAACACAGTCTTTGGCCTCAATTGGGCTATATGGAAGGAATACTTCAATTCCTCCAATGATCAAAAGAGTCCTCTGATCCTTCTCTGTCAGCTCTCCTTCCTTATCCAAATTCACCCTTGAGTTTATGAGACTCTCACATGGCCTCATCTTCTCTCCCTTGCCCACCTGGCAATATGGGATTTCTTCTTTGCCCATCTGGAGGTCTATGAGTTCCTCCAATGATCCCATCTCATTGCCCACCTGGAAAATCGAAATTTCTTCACTACCCACCTGGCAGTCTTTGAGATCAACCATTGAACTCTTCTCATTTCCCACCTGGCAACTTGAAATTTCCTCACTGCCCACTTGCATTTTCTGAGATCCTTCTTGGGTCTCTTCTCTTCATCGTTGAGGCTCTATCCAACCTTTGGCCCATAGATGTGAACCACTTCCTCTTCATCTCTGAGATGTTCAGCATGCCTCAGCCATCCTCTTATCAGCCTTCGTTGTTCTCTGGCCAACAGTACCTGAACGGGCCATTTTTCTTTCTTCTTCATGGGCCACTCATATACCCAACGAGGCTTTGCATCCTGCTACATTTTAAATTCAAGCTTATCCATTATTTCCCTTATCTCACTGAGCTCTTTTTCCATCTCAGCTTTTCCTTTATGTTGGCAGTCTCCTCTTCGACCACGTCCATGGCCTTTATTAGCCATCTCTACCTTTCGTCTGCCCTCCTGGAAAAATTATGGATCACTCTACGCCTAAGAGAATCCCCATGTGCTCTAATACCACTTGATGGTGTGTATCAGAGTATTCTCCTTACTTACTCTGCCTCCCTCATCCTGCTATCTACAGACAGAAAGTGGCTATGATACCACTTGATGCAGCCCCCCTACCTCGGTAGGGTCTGCCGACCTCCCGGTCATTGGACCGATCTCTTTCTTGAGCCGAAATGGCTCTTCGGTTCCTTGCTAGAACCTCTCGGATAGTCAAACCACAGGTCCTTTAGAAATCCCACCTGCACAAACATGCACAAGGTGCTAGCTTCACCTCCACACGACCATGGCGTTATGACAACAGGCCACACCAAGAGACACCTTCCGCAAATCGGGACTTTGGGGATTTCAATGCAAAGCACCCCAGGTCCTTATCCTCCAAAATGTAGAACCCCAAAAAGGGTTAATGAGCTCTGGCCCCTTCCTTATCCTTTCTCCACGTGACCACCGTTTGTGATCACCAAAAAAAATCCGAAGAGGATTTCGGAGCTCGTGACTTCACGATTCCTGTTGCAAGTGTCCCTGGGTCCTTCGACCCCTGAAACCCCGAAAAGGACTAACAGTGACAAGCTCTCCCCTTATCCTTCGACCATGTGACCCAGTCCTTTTCCTGGCCCCAAGCCTCGAGGGATTTCAGGACTTATGTGTCTGCGAATCGAAATGAAGCCACGCTCCACTAATTGTCGAAATTCCGATGACCTCCACCACAATCAACGGTCCTGGGCCTCCCTCATCAGAAGGCTCCCGATATTTTGGGATTTCGCAACCCGCGATTCCAGGTAATTGGTTCTTCCACCTCGTGACTCCTGATTCCCGACTTGCGATGAACCAAATCAACGGCTCACGTTGATCCAAAATCGAACGGTCTTGGTTCTCCTAGGCTTACAAACACCGAAAGACCTTCAGCCTTATCCTCCTTGCATCTTTGTCTGATCCAACGACTCTCGATAAATCGACACTTCCTCCTTGACGTTTCCACCGTCCGTTCAAACTTTTGACGCTCCTCCTCCAAACACTTCGGATCTGACTGTTGTCGGTTATCTACGCTAGATATGACGACCCAGATCTAATCTCCTACGTGTTCTCCTTCGTTGTCTGGACGTGGACTTCGACGATCCAGATCCTTTCTCCCACAGTTGATCCACGGTTGTCGACGCTCCTCCTCCTTAGCTTTGATTTCTTCCCAGACTTGGGATATTTCCCAAGTGTTCTGAAGGCCTCGACCTTCAATTGTTCTCCTGCAAACCATGTAAACTTTGGTCTCGCCTGCGTTCTAGAAACACTATCCCTTCTAAGCTTTGTCAACAAAGTTTTACCTCGGCCCTGCGCACACTTACGTCTTGCATGCAGCTTCACGCTACTCCTATTAAGATTGCTTCCTTGAAACCTCTAAGGGTTTATCGACCTTCTTCTCCTCTCCGTTGTTACTCTGTGCGCAAGGAACTATCCTTCTGGAGCTTCAGAAATTGAACCTCTAAGGGACTCAGCCCTTGGTTTTCCCTTCGAAGGGAAATCTGGTGCTCTCCTGGCAACCTTTTGCTCAAGCACACCTTGCTGAGCTCTCCTACAAAGTGTTCAGTAACTCTGTGAGTGTCTTCCTTCCCAACACTTCTCTTCTTGTTGAACTCAAAAGAGAGTTCCCTAGTGCACTCTATGCACCCGCTCAATGCCCTCCGAGCAGAGCTTCACAAAACCTTCAATAGTTATGTCTTCTCTCTGTGCCTTCCTCTGCACAGTCTCACCTCCAAGGTGTTCAGAAACCTTGATGCTTCTCCCTTGAGTTAAATGATTCCGCTGGTGCGCCCTCCTGGCACATTCTCATCTGAATCCAACACCAAATTCAGATGTGCACTCTTGCACTGGCTCACAGAGTCCTCAACACTCTGTCATGCAACCTCTTGCATTCGGCCACTAAGAACCCAGACTGAAATCAAAGAAACTCCCAGATAGATAGAGAAGTTTATCTATTACCTGCATATGGAAACCTAACACACATCTACAGCATAAAATGAACACATACAGAAGACATTCAATTGCATAAGCACACAAAGATTCAAGTGTAGGAAAAACTGCTCTTTGTATTAATAAAATGTCTGTTACAATTTGGGTAAGCTCGAACTGCTACAGAGTCTCGGCTTCCTCTTCTCTCTCCCTCTCTTATTTTTCTCTGCCTAACTACCCTTAAACAGAAAAACCAAGATCTTTTTACAAAAGGGGGCTCCTCGATCTCTTCCCTCCATCTCACCTACTCTCATTGATTACAATCAATGGTTGTCTAGTCTGAAATCGGATCTAGATCTCAACCTGTTGTCAGCCATTAAAGGCGACTCTAAATACAGCCTGCGCCAAAGCACGGCTTTGGCTCTCCCAGCCTTACAAACATTTAATTGCATTCAATTACAATTTTAAATTTTAAAATGAGAGGGTTGGCACCTCTCTCCTCCATGAATGTGTGTTGAATGTGTTGGCTGGTTGGCGCGTTGTTGGGTGAAGCGATGCTCCTACATCAAATGGCGCCACTACCTATCGTTGTTTGTCAAAGGTATGTACATGTATATGTTTAAATTGTACCATTATCTTAAGGGTGTTTGTAGGAGAAAGGATCTTTTGTCCAAGCAACAATTGTAGATCCAGAGGGATCTCAGATCCAACATATTCAGAGGAAAAACACACTCCAGGTTTGCATATCAAGTTTGATATTCCTTATATTGTTGGAGTTTAAGTATCTGTTGTAACCGAAGTAGCAATATTTATTGCCATTGTTAGTGCTAGCTAAGTAACACTTGATTATTGTTGGGACAACTACCATTAGGTGAATGCTCATATTAATAATGCACTTGTTTATAAGATAAATTGATTTCCTCTAGGAGATGCTCTTGGTTGTTGACCTTGTTCCAGGCAAGTTATCTTGTAAATTCCACGGAGGCTACCATCGAGATGTTGTTTTTATTGTTTCTTGTTTCGGGAAGGTCACATGTAATAGCTCTGAGAGGGAGCTATGATGACGGTTGCAGGAGTAAACATGAAGTTGACTATCCAGACATAGAGTTGTGCACATTCATGTAATGAAGGAGAAGTGGAGGTCATCACATGCAGAGGGAGAAGATGACTTTGAAGAATATATAGCTTCAGAGGGAGTTAATCTTCAGAGGGAGCATGCAGACTTACAATGAGCCTGATCTTAGAGAGAGTCGGTTGCTTAGATATTTTCATTCAGAAAGTATTCCTCTTCAGATTCAGATTCAAATTCAAATGAGAGAAACGTTCTCCAGGACTGACAAACAGGAGTCTAGATCAAAATCTTCAGAGACTTTGAGGAGATATGAGACCTCCTGGGAGGATTCCCTTGTTTTAGTGAAGGAAGCCAGTCAAAAGGACTGCGATGTGGACCTTTTTACCTTGATTCCAGTACATGTACATCAGTTGACAGTAAAACATTTGTTGAGATACCTACGTGGTACGAGCGGATATGTATTGAGATATGCCTCGGATGGAGATGTGAAGTTGCAAGATTATACAGACTCTGATTGGGTAGGGACTGCAATGGATTGGAAGAGTACTTATAGATGTTGCTTCAGTTTGGAATCTATGTGATCTAATGGTTGAGAAGGGAACAGACATCAGTGGCACTCAGTACAACAGAGGCAGATTATAGCGCAGCCAGTATTGCAAGTAGTGAAGCAGCATGGCTTCGAAAGTTTCTTGTAGGACTTCAGTTGAGACACGATGCGGAAGGGAGTTGTGAAGCTCTGGTACACATCCACAGATGACTAGCATCGGGCAGACATTCTCCCAGATTAGTCATGCTGATTTGATCAAGGGAGAATGGTGCATTCACTCACAGGATTAGCCATGCTGATTTGGCTAGTGGCGAATGTCCCAGGTGCGGTCTTTCTCCTATTAATCATGCTAATTTGACTAGGAGCAGAAAAACTTGAGGTGCAGAATGTCAATTCTCATTGAGAGGGAGGTGGGTTGTTTCTTCTCATGCCGACTAACCCCTCTGGCCAAGGGTTCCCTGGATCAGTCTTGCGACTGAGGGGGTAATGCATTGTCGGACCTAATGAGAGAAGAAACATCACATGCATAGTCGTGAGGACTATGGGAGTATCTTCGTGCTACTGGATGAGAATATAACTATGGTTGATGGCATAGTGTAGTAGTTGTGTGCTACTAGTTGATTGTTGCATAGTTATAGAGACATCGACTATGATTATGGATGATGCCATATTGTAGTAAATGTGTGTTACTAGCTGATTGTTGCATAATCATAGGTATGACTATGGTTGAGGGAATATTGTAGTAGTTGTGTACTACTAGTCGATTGTTGTATAGTCCTACGGATTCTGACTATGGATGAGGGTGTTGATTATTACAGTTGCATGAGACATTCTCCATGACACAAACCTGAGAGAGAGCCCCAATAAGGGTGTGTGGTTGCTATCTGAGATAGAGTTGGAATGTAGAGATGCCCTCCTCCTTACAGAGAGTTGAGAAGAACTCCATATGATTCTCCTGTGTAACGTAGTGAGAAAGGATATTTGCAGAGTTGGACGTGCATGTGGCTGAGCACAAGGTGAACGTGTGAATTCCCATAGAATTGGGTGCATCGTCATGAGACAGAGATGAAGATGATGTATTAGCCTCCTCTAAGCAGAGAGTTGAGATGATGAAATCCAGATGACTCTCCTATGTAAGGCAGTGGGAAAGAATATATGTTGAGTGGACGTTCCTGTGGACGAGCATAAGTGAACGTGATCCTAGTAGTTGAACACTAGTGAGAGTGGTTCTTATGTGTGATGCAATGAGATATAGATATGGAAATCCCTATGGATGTGCCCCTAGTCGTTGAGAACTAGTGGGTGTATGAGATCCCTTTCTATATTGTTCAAGAGTTAGACCTACATGTTACACTAATTGTAATGTAAAGGGTACAGGTCACCCCACCTTAATGTAAAAGAAAATTAATCTAGTTAACATTAATTATATTGTGAGTTAGAGAGGTCGGCCATGTTGTGCCAATAAACACTTTTGTTGACAGGTCAAGTCTAATATAAGTAAAGGTATATTCCCCATTGAGGAAGCATATCTTGTGCGTGAGTTTGGAAATTTCAGCAAGTACATCTTCTTGGAAAAATTGTGCACCTCTCTTGGGCGCTAGTTTTCTAGGGTTTGCAAGCACCCTCTTGTGTGCTAGATTTTCTTGGTGGTGAAGGTCTTTCTCTTGAAGAATATAGCAAAGGATTTGGCTGGGTTTTCTTCCCTTATTGAGAAGGGTTTCCCGGGATACTTCTTGTGTTCTTGTGCATGGTGTTTCTTCTTGTGATCTTGGTTGCTGCAACATAATTGTTTATGGTTTAAATTAAATGATAAAAAGGAATGAGCTTCATGCTTAAACGTTGCTCATTGAAAAATCAACATGGTATCAGAGGATAGGTCTTGAAGAACCCATGGCACAACCATTTTTCAGTCATTCCCTCTCTCCTGCAAAACCGTACGGCCCTCCTAGGGTTTCCAGAAATTTCGTACAACCTACCTTTCTAAGAGGTTTCAGCACTTGGCACTTGGATGTTGGGGATAAAAAAAGGATAGGAGTGTACAACCTCCTTCAGCACACCTACAGCAAGCTTCATATTGCAATTCTGAGCATTTTGACTTTTTTTCCCTAGGGTTTCACTAATTTCTGTAGAAAATTTAGAATTAGAGTTTTTGCAACTCTTTGAAGGAGCTCTTCAAGATGACCAGTGTTATTCAATCATTCAAAGGATTATTGTTGGTAGTCATAAGTCCAACAAAACCTAAAAGTGTTATCCTAGCCTAGTCATTAGGTTTTCTAGCCTAGTTGACAAGGGTTTGTGAAGAATCTAAAATTATGATGAACAAAACTATGATGGCAGATAAGCTTGATGGATTAAGCAAATTCAAGTTCCTAGAAGACAAGACTTCAGAGGAAAACTTATTGTGGGTTATACAAAAAGGTTTACCAGAGATAGATATTGATGAATGGAAGGAAGATGACGACAACACAAGGAAGTCAATCATCTACACAAGCTCTTACATTGAAGGGCCAGCTTCAAAATAACAAGATGACAAAAGGTGACACCGTGACTACCTTATTCATGAAGATATCAAAGAACAGAGATCAACCAAGTGCCATTGGAGAAATCATATCAGCACCCTCAAGTATGCACTTGTATATATATTATTTGTATCATTGTCATGAGGGTAATTGCAGGAGGAAGGAACCTTTTGTTGAAGTCATGGATCCAAAGGGATCTCGGTGCATTCAGAGGAACAATACACTAGAAGTGAAGACTCTAGGTTTGATTGTTGTAATTTTCATTCCTCTAACCTATATCTCTAAAGTTTTCTACATTGCAAGTAAGTGTTGTAACTGTGACAACAATCCTTAAATTGTTTTGATTCTAGATAGGTACTCATTATTCTCCTTTAGGAGATATTCTTGTTTTGGTTCCTCTTGTTTTCTTGTTCTAGACAGGTTAACGACAAAGGAAGATTTTTATCCTTCAGAGGGAGTCAAAACTATTTGAGAAAGAGGAAGAATAGAACCATCATTAAGGCAACCAATGCAATAATGCATGATCAGAATCTTTTTATGATTCTATGGGCAGAAGCATGCATGACTTAGTATGTGTTTAGAACAAGAGTCTTCACCAAACTTTGAAAACATAACTCCTGAAGAAGCCTTCACCAGAGTGAAGCTTGATATTGAACACTTCAGGATATTTGGGTGCCCAGTGTATTTTCATGTACCCAAAGAGAAGAATTCCAAGCTAGACCCTTCAGGAAGAAAGGATACATTTATGGGATAATAGTGAATCTTCGAAGACATTCTAGATCTACATCCCTGGTCAGAGACAGATTGAGACAAGCAAATATGTTGTCCTTAAAGAAGAGATAGCCTTTCAAAGATCCAAAGAATCTCAGATGGAGATTGACAGTGAGACAATACCTTCTTCCCCTCCAACAGTTCACAGGGAGACAAACATTATTCCAGCTGATCCAGTTGCTCCAGTTGATATGTCCAGAGATATTGCAGTAGGACATAAAATCCCTTCCTAGGATCACTTTGCAGGAGGCAGAGGAACATACAAGTCCCTCCAAGGACATCCCGAGAAAGCAAAAGAAATTTTCGAGCTATCCTTCAGTCATAAACCACTTCATTGATTCTGAGCCTCCTTATCTTGGAGAAGCAACAGGAGAACAGGTATGGCAAGATGCCATAACAGAAGAATATCAGTATATCTTAAAAGAATGATGTATAAGATATTGTTCAAAGACTAGAAGGGAAGTCTATAATGACTTCCAAGTGGATCTATAAGATCAAGCATGCAGCTAATGGAAGTGTCGAAAAATACAAAGCAAGATCTATAGCCAGAGGTTTCTCACAAACAGGGGGATTTGTCTATGATGAGACACTTGATTTGGAAACTATATCAGATGGAAACTATATCAGATGGATGGATTCTTGATGAGTTTGGGTTTCAAAAAGAATGTTGTTGATCCAAACCTATGTTATTATAGTGTTGGTGACGAAAGCCTGACTTTGATGACTTATTCAGAAAGTCTTGTTGTTGGATACAAGTAAGCCTTGACTTTTGATTTCGAGATGAAGGATTTGAGTATGGTACACTACTTCTTGGGACAAGAAGTATGACATAGAACCGGTTAGACTTTTTCCTAAGTCAAGGAAAACATACAATGGGAATATTAAAGAAGTTCAATATGACAGAATGCAAAACCACCGTGATGGAATTGAAGAAAATGAATGATCATGATTCAGATGATATTGATCCACAGCTGATTGGACCATTGATGTATCTGGTTAACACCAAACCTGATTCATTATATGCAATGAATGTGCTTAAAAAATCCATGAGTCACCCGAGACAGACTCACTGGATAGCAATAAAGCATGTATTGAGATATGCCTCCATTGTGAACTTGAGGTTGCAGGATATGAAGATACAGATTGAGCAGAGTGTACAGTGGACCAGAAGAGAATATCCTATTGTTTTTTTACTATGAGCGTTGTCATCGTTTCCTGGTGCAGTAGGAAACAAAATATATGTGGCCTTGAATACCACAAAAGCAAAGGATGTATCATTGAGTATGTGAAGCAGTGCGACTTCATAAGCTTCTGATAGTTTTACTTGATCATGAGACGAATTCTATGATGATAACCAGAGCTGTGTGTAAATCTCTTTGAGAACCCAATGTTTCATGATAGATCAAAACACGTTGAGATAAAATATCATTATATCATAGACATGATGCAGAGGAAAATAGTACACATGCAGTACCTTCCTACACATGAGCAGATTGCAGATGTCTTCACCAAATCCGCTTGGTGAAGGATACCTCCCTAGTTGAGAGGGAGTGTTGATGACTACAACCAAGACAAAGCTCAAGGTACATATGAGTGATACTTGGCATGATGAAGAATGCCTCCCCAGCTGAGAGGGAGTGTTGATGATTACAACTGCGTGAGACATTATCCGGGACACAAATCTGAGAGAGAACCCCTGAGAGGTGTGTGTGGTTCCTATCTGATAAAGATTTGGAACGTAGAGATGGCCTTCTCCTTACAAAGAGTTGAGAAGAACTCCAGATGATTCTCCTATGTAACACAATGAGAAAGGAGATCTACAGAGTTGGACATGCATGTGGATAAGCACAAGGTGAGCGTATGAATTCCCATAGAGCTAGGTGCATCGTCATGAGACAGAGATGTGTTGAAATAATGTAACTGCAAAGTGTATTCTGATTATTATTTGATATAGTATTCATTGGATCAATCCCCATTGTGGATTGATCATGTCGGCTATTGTAAAACATCAAATCCCCTTTTGCGGATTGGTCATACTGTAATTGTAATAGGCTAACTAAAGAAGAAGTCGGCCCCAGAATATATCAAAGAGGCCCCAGAATATAATAAGGGTGGTTATAACCAACTAGAAGAAGAAGTCGGCCCTGCCAGTGAAAAGACACTTTCACATGTGCCAGATTTGTATAAATAAGGAGGCTAGCGCCTCACTTAGACACACACTCACTTGTTCATTGAGAGACAAGTTTCAGAGTTGCAGTTGGAGAAGAGAGAGAGAGAGAGAGGCGCATCTTTGGGGGAGGACTTTTTGTATTTGTTCAAGTTATCTCTTGGCATTGTATTGGCTATCTATAATAAGGATTTTTTGTTGGGTTTTCTTCCCCATGAGGGTTTCCCAAGATAAATGATGTGTCTCTTGTGATTGTGTATTTCTCAGTGATTCTATCTTATGCTATTGTTATCTATTGAAATGCAAAGAACTATAATAATGGATTAAACATTAACATGGTTTCAGAGCCCAGTTGAAGAGAGCATCTTTCACAAGAGAAAAGTGAAAAATGTCACTGTTGTCATACATGCAAATTAGGGCTTTTTGTTGGTGAGGAATTTCAACCCTAAAACCATCTAGAAAAGTGTGTCCTCCCTTAATGATCATTTTGGCACCTTCAGCGCAACTTTTCAGTAGCTAGATCTCCCAGAAATTGAAACCCTAGTTTCACAAAGTACCAGAAGTACCAGAAAACCAGAGTACCAGAAGTACCAGAGTACCAGAGGTACCAGAAAACCAGAAGCACCAGTCCATAAATCCGCAAATCAAGTTTGGAGGGGTAAAAGTTGGATTTTCTCAGATCCAAGCACACCAGGCTACTCAGCTCAGCCAAGCGCACCTCCTGGTAAGTTCAGAATTTGATTTTGAACACTTTCATTTTTTGGACACTTTCCTAGCTTCAGGTAAAAGATGTCTGCAAGTGTTAAGGTTGTTGACAAGCTAGAAGGTGTGGAAAAATTTCGTGCCTGGAAGTATAAGATTGGCCTCATTCTTGAAGAGAAATAATTAGCAAGATTCATCAAAGAAGAAGTGTCAGAGTCCGACAATGCTGCAGGAAAAGAAAAGCACCAAAAGGACACAATCAGGGCCAAAAGAATCATTGCAGATTCAATCAGAGATCACTTGATTCCATATGTGTCAACAAAGAAGACTTCGAAAAAAATGTTTGATGCCCTAAACAGACTATATGAAGGAAAGAATATAAACCGGAAGATGAATATAAGAACTCAGCTCAAAAATACAAGAATGCAGAAGGGAGAATCAATCCAAGAATACTTCTCCAGAATATCCCAATTCAAAGAACAACTAGAAGAAATCGAAGATACTATAGACGAAGACGAACTTATAATGACGGCCCTAAATGGCCTCACAAGACCTTGGGATGCATTCATCCAAACGATTTGTGCCAAAATGGAGAAACTAAAGTTTGATGGTCTATGGGAGGAATGCATTCAAGAAGAGACAAGAGGAGCTAATCGTGAAGCGTTACTAGCAAGAGATGATGATCAAGCCCTAGTTACTCACACTAAAGGAGGAAGGAAGAAGTCCTACTTCCAGAAAGAGACTTATAAAGAGTCTCAACCCCCAAACAAATTCAATAATAAAGAATCTCATCCAAGGAGATTTCAAAAGAAAGGACAACGAAAGGAAAGAGATTACTCATCTGTACAATGCTACCATTGTGACAAGATGGGACACATTGCGAAGTTTTTTCCAGCAAGACGAGAAGAATACAAGAGGAAACATAAGAGGCACCATGCCCATGCAGTCGAAGATGAAGATCCATCCGCAAAGATGATAAGAGAGAAGATCAAAGACTATGTCTTAATCTCGGCCCTCTCAGGATCAATAACACATGGAGAGGACACGTGGCTCATTGATAGTGGTGCCTCCAAGCACATGACAGGTCAGAAAAACATTCTCTCTTGTGTTTCAGAAAAGAAGTTTTCTCATTAAGTGACACTTGGAGATGATTACCAATATCCCATCAAGGGAGTGGGAGAATCAAACTATAAGCTTAAATCAGGAAATTCTATGAAGATGAAGGACGTACTCTATGTACCAGTTTAGACAAAGAACCTACTCTCCATTTCATCTTTAGAAAAGAAAGTATTCAGAGTTGCCTTTATAGATGGAGAAGTTCTTATGTGGGCTAAAGGAGAAACCATAAAAGAAGCAATCATCATTGGAAAAGAAGACAATGGTTTATATAAGCTAAAGGGCCACTCAGAAGATGCCATGACCCACGCCATTGAGAATCCATGTGAACTTTGGCATAGACAATTAGCTCACATTAACTACAAGGCACTACCATACATATGCAAAGCGGTCACAAGTTTACCAGAACTCAAGGTTGACCATAAATGTGTATGCAATGGATGTGCACAAGGGAAGAACATCAAGAACCCTTTTCCAAAGAGAGACAGCAAAGAAGAAGGAGTCTTAGAACTCATTCATTCAAATGTGTGTGGCCCAATGCCATCGTCCTCCATTAGTGGGTATGTATACAATATATCATTTATTGATGATTATTCTCGTAAGACCTGGGTGTATTTTTTGAAATCTAAAGATGAAGTGTTCAGCAAATTCAAGGAATTAAAAGCCTTGATAGAGAATCTTTCTGAAAGAAATATCAAGATACTCAGGTCAGATAATGAAGGAGAATACACCTCAAAAGAGTTTGTGAACTTCTGCAAAGATGTTGGGATCAAGAGATTCGACATGTTAGAGTGCAAGTCCATGAATACACCCATGGAAACGAAGTTGAAGCTGTTGGTCAATACTTCGTCAGAATTGATTGATGCCACGTTGTATAGACAGATTATTGGATCGTTGACGTACCTGACGAACACCAAACCAGATATTTTTTTTGCCGTGAACACCTTGACTCAGTTTCTCGTAGAACCCAGACATGTTCACCTAGTGGCTGCAAAACATGTGATGAGGTACCTTAATGGTACATTAGATTGTGGTCTCAATTATGATGGAGATCATGATTTCACATTGAGTGGATACACTGATTCAGATTGGGAAAAAATTGTTTCTGACAGGAAAATCACTTCAGGATGTTGTTCCAGTTTGGGATCAACCATGATCTCGTGGCAGAGTAGGAAGCAATCCAGCATTTCTCTCAGCACAGCGGAAGCAGAATACATTGTTGTTGTTAATATTATGGTAGCTGCAGGAGGTATTTACCCCCACGTGTGAACCTGACGAGAATAGAAGACTCTGGGAAGCAAGAGAAACCCTAATGAGTTGGCTAATAACTCTAGAAGCCTTGTCGGCTCAAGAAGAAATTTATATTAGGCTATTAGCCTTTCAAGAGAAGAAGTCGGCCATAATTAATAATAATATATTGAACAGACACATACCCAGAAAGAGAAGTCGGCCTCAGTAAACTGGCAGGATTACTATAAATACAGGGCGCCAGTTCTCATTTGTCACATATCAGAATTGCAGTTCTGCAGTTTGGTGCGCACTGTAGTTGCAGTCTTGTGCGCAGGTTTGGAAGAAGAGATGGTGCAGCTGCAGCAGCAGCAAGATCTCAGTTTTGGCTTGAATATCTCTTGGCTAGGGTTTGGAACAACTGATCAGTCTTTTGTGATGCGCTATCCTTGGGGATTGATGCGCTACTCTTTATTTGGCTATCTAGCCTATGGTTTGCTTCTGGAGGAATTCTCAATGAATGTTAAGGTGCTCGGAGGGAGGCTTCGACCTATGGTTGGGTGACGAAGGTATCGTCAATGGTAAAACGAGCACACTATCTTTTATATTCTAACAGGTTATGGGCCCACACCCCTTCAATCAGCGTAAAACGCTAGAAGGAAACATAACCGCTAGACATTGAGCTCATTGAGGAACTGCCGCTAGGGTTACTAGCAGGAGCAGCTTCCAAAAGCACTGCAGCTAGGGTTACCAGCAGAAGTAGTTGCAAAAACCCTAAACCTCTTGTCGAGGCACCTTAAGTGACGATATTGACCTAATCTTCGGATAGATCAGTGCGCCCTAGCCTAGCGCATCTCCCGGTACTCTCAGAAGGCCAAGACGTGAAGTTTGGATTTTCGGTCAAATCTAGGGTTTGACCAAGTCAAGCAAGCCATGACGAACTCTATGAAGTCTGAGAACAAGCTAGATGGATCCTCTAACTTCAGAGCATGGAAGACAAGGATTGACCTCATCCTTGCTAAGAATAAAGTGTTGGATATTGTGAAAGGAAAGATCGTGAAGCCAGAGTTTGAAGAAGGAGAAGAGAAGGAACCGCAGAACGTTCCAGCTATGGAGAAGTTCAAAGACGTTGACATCAATGCCATGAGTATCATACTGGATTCCATAAAAGACCACTTGATACCCTACATCTCCCATCTTGACTCATCGAAGAAGATGTATGATGCCCTAACAAATCTCTTCTCAGTCAGAAATATTGGACAAGTTATGAGTATGAAGAATGAGCTCCGTGACATGAAGATGAATGATGACGACAGCATAACATCCTACTTTGTAAGGATCTCCCAGCTAAGAGATCAACTACAAGCTATTGAAGAGATCACTTCAGAAAAGGAATTGGTGAACATAGTACTTAAT
>ML788062.1:2886-33149 GCA_009831015.1 Picea engelmannii
TGCATAGGGCAAAGGAGAGGCATATTGTTCACTTGAGTGATAGAGTGAAGAAGAGAAGTGGGAGAGAGGGTTTGAAGGAGAAAGCTTGGGTGCACTTGTTCATGGAGGGCGCTAGCTTGGTTGGATCTTCTTTCATGGAGTGTGTGTATGATTGCTAGTGGGAGGGCACATCCTTGGAGTAGGGGCGCAAGCTAGCAGGCACAGGTTGCAGAGGAGCAAACTCAGATCTGATTGGTTCATTGTTGATGGAGTACACCAAGATCAAAGGGTGTGCAAGGGTTTCTCAATCAGTCAAAAGAAAGGTCAAGGGCGCTTTCATCCTCAAGCTTGGACAAGGAAGGAAGGGCGCATTCTTCAAGGAACCTAATTGCTATGCTTGAGAGGAGCTAGCAAATTGTACAGGTTCATTTGTATTGTATTCCTTCTTGTTATTAGTGCTTGAGGAACTCCATATATATATACATCTACTCTAAATTGGTTTTCCCCGGGGGGGTTTATCCAGGGTCATGTTGACCAAAAACCCATGAGTTCATTTTTCATATGTGCTTAGTTATTTATCAGTTGTAAAGTAGTTAAAAGATCTAGAGTAGTATTGTATGTTTAAAGGTTTATGCATGTGCTAACCTTGGTTACTAAAACACTTGCAAGAGCATCCAATCATCAGTTTAAAGGCAGATTTGAGGGGGTGAAAAGTCAAACCTGTTTGCCGTCCTAAAACAACAGCAAGAATAGTTTGAGAACCTTAAACTTAGAGCCCAACAAGGGGTCATATGACAGACCTGTTGGGCAGACTTTAGTTCCTCAGAAATTTTACATGGTATCAGAGCCAAAGGGCTAAGTTTTGGCTAATTTCTTGAAGCATATAGTGGGCAGAATGTTTGGACTGTTTTGGACTGTTTTGGACAGTTTTGGACAGCCTCTTTTCACACCTGTTTGTACATGAGTGAGGTAGTTTTCTTCTGCAGTGTTTAGCATCAGTTTGGGCTTCAGTGGGTAGTGATGTTAGTGACACAGATAAGAGCGGAGGATAGGCTAGCAGGTGCTAGTAACTGGTCCCCTTAGAAGACCAGAATAGTGTTTGTCTTGGAGGATCTTGAACTATGAGATATAGTTCAAGCTCCAGTGGTTCTTCCTGCTGTTACTGCTCCCTTTGTGGTAGAAGAGTTCAGGAAGAGGACTATCTGTGATGCGGTGAGAGACCATGCCATACCTCATTTGACCAGTAAGGAGTTTACCTTTGAGATGTGGGACTCATTGTGCAAACTTTACCAGAGTCCTAATCAGAACCGAAAGATGGTTCTACAAGAGAAGCTTAGGAGCATTAAGATGCTCAAGTCAGAGTCGGTGACCTCATACCTCAGGTGTTTTACTCAGACTCGAGATGAATTGGCGGCAATAGGTGAGATAGTGGATCTCATGGTTTTGGTGAGGACAACCTTAAACAACTTCTCCAAACCTTGGGAGACTTTAGTGCGAGGCATTGTGGCCAAGAAGGCTATGCCCAATTGGGAGAGACTCTGGGATGACTTCGTACAGGAGGAGTTGAGATTCACCTCTGGATCTTCAAGCCAACAGCATGTTGCAGAAGGTGAAGAGGATCTTGCTCTTTATACAAAGGGAAAGAAGAAGATCGGTCAAGGTGCTAGACAGGGTCCCAAGAGAGGGGCCAAGCCATAGGAGAGTAGCAATGGGAAGAAGAGAGATATGAGCAAAGTGAAGTGCTTTGCTTGTAAGAGGATGGGACACTATTCTGGACAGTGTCCCAGCAAACAGAAGAAGAGACCAGGTGGTACGACAGCTACATCAGATGAGGAGGAGTTCACTGCTCAGTTTGAGAGGGAGTGTGCATTCCTTATTTGTTGTGCATCAGTTGAGACACCACCCAGCATCTGGTATAGACAATGGAGCTTCAAGCCATATGACGGGTGTGAGAGAGCACTTCACTGATCTCATAGATCCTGAGATCAAGATGGAGATTGCACTTGGAGATGACATCATTGTCAGGGTTGTTGAGCGTGGCACAATGACATTTCAGAGGGATACTATGCCACCCATATCGTTCAGGGATGTGTTGTTTGTACCTGGGCTGAAGAAGAATCTTATCTCAGTTTCCACCCTACAGGACAGGGGTCTTGAGGTGCCCTTCAGAGGGACAGAGGTCCTCATACACCCTAAGGGGTCCAGTATCACCTCTGGGAAGGTGATTGGAGTCTGGGATGGAAAACTGTATAGATTGTTTTTTCAGCCACTGCATGCCTTGGCAGCGAGTAGCGATAGCAGTAGTCAGTTATGTGCATTATGGCACTGAAGGATGGCTCACCTGCATCATGGGGCTCTTGGAGCGCTGAGAGAGATTATGACAGGAGTGCCACAGTTCAGCATAGAGCATCAGGACGCGTGTAGAGGGTGTGCCCTTGGTAAGTTTACCAAGCCTGTCTTTCCCAATCGTGATAGCAGATCATCTGGGATACTAGATTTGATACACATAGATGTGTGTGGGCCTATGTCTCGAGTGTCCTTGAGTGGTTGTGAGTATTATCTCACTTTCATAGATGACCACTCCAGGAAGACTTAGATCTATTTCCTGAAGGACAAGAGTGAGGTCTTCACGAGGTTCCAAGAGTTTAAAGCTCTTGTGGAGAACCAGACAGGAAAGAAGATCAAGGTATTACAATCAGACAATGGAGGCGAGTATACCTCCACAGAGTTTGTAGACTTTTATACCCAGGCAGGGATCAGAAGGCAATTGATTGTTCCTTACAACCCCCAGCAGAACGAGGTTGTAGAGAGGAAGAACAGGGCCATTACAGGTGCATCGAGATCGAGGTTGCATGATCAGGCACTGCCTTTATACTTATGGGTTGAGGCTAGTGTTGTTGCACTTTATATACAGAACAGGAGTCCCCACAAAGTTTTGGGGAGGAAGACTCATGAGGAGGCCTTCACTGGGAGGAGGCTCGATGTTGAGTATATTCTCATTTTTGGATGCTTGGCATACTCTCGTGTCCCCTCAAAGAAGAGGACAAAGCTAGATCCCACAACACAGAAGGGGATCTTAGTTGGATACTCAGAGATCTCGAAGGCCTACCGGATCTACATTCTATCACAGCGGAAAGTGGTGGTGAGCAAAGATGTCATATTTCAGGACGGTATATCTTTCAAGAGGTCTCTCGAGTCGAGAGATAGAGTTGAGGAGGTCCCACAGACTCAGAGTGATGCATCAGAGGGGACACAGCCTCATGTGTCGAGTACACCAATTTCAGGGGTGACAGGGTCACCTTGTATAGCTTCAGGGCCACAGTTGCAGAGTATTCAGGCTGAGGGTGCAGAGGCTTCAAGATATCAAAGTGTTGGGATAAGATCTGATGTTGAGACCCTTGGGCGCGGACATATCACTTCTCCTTTGGTTACTTTTGGGAAGAGGAAATAGAGATGGTTTCAGGAGACCCTGAAGGAAGCCAAGGAGAATGTTGGATATCCCAAGAGGTTGTTCAGAGAGAAGAGCGGCAGAGAGGCTTGGGTCCTACTTGGCTATGGTGACGAGCATCACAGATGCAGAGCCCACGAATTTTCCGCAGGCAGTTGACCAGCGGGTTTGGCGAGAGGCCATGCTGGAGGAGTATGACTCCATCATGCGCAATGATGTATGGAAGGTGGTGCCGAGACCTGAGAGGAAGTCAGTTGTGACTTCCAGATGGTTGTACAAGACCAAGTATGTTGCAGATGGCAGCATAGAAAAACACAAGGCTCGGCTTGTGGCGAGAGGATTCTTTCAAATAGAGGGAGTCGACTATGATGAGACGTTCGCACCAGTTGTGAGATACACTTCTATCCGGAGCAATATTTCCATAGCAGCAAAGATGGGTTGGAGGGTACATCAGATGGAAAACGCATCCCATCCAATAAAGTAGGGATAGAAAACACATCCCAATGATACTGCACATCTACATGAAGAATAGAACCACCAATCCATCCATTTGAAGAGGTGTCAGAAGGAACATCTTGTAAGCAATGTTTTTAAAACTAGTCAAATTGGAACCAAAACCGACTAGCTCGACCGATCTAACCATGAAACCCTATGAACCAACCGTTGAATTGATTCAGTGTTTAGTTTCGTACTAAACCAATTCAAACCGGCCAATTTGGCCAATTCTATCATGAATTGGTCTAGGTGTGACCACATGGGGTTTTGACCCACGAAATCAAAAAAAAAATTAAAAAAATAAGTCTACACTCTCTACCCCTAAACACTATAATACAATTATGTAAATCCCCCACCCCCCTCAATTTGCCTCACACCAGGCATGGCAGGCACTAGTCATGCTATTATTGCAAATGTCCATGAGGAGTCCAATGAGTTTGAGACAGAGTATGGCCATGTAGTTCACGCCGAGGATACCAATTCTAGCAGTGGCGATGAGTTTGATGATTGATCATATTGATTAGTGATATGTGTTGAGTTTTGTGTACCTTGGGAAGTGGTCCCCTTGTGGTTTTGTGTCTCTAACCACAAGAGGGAAATGATTTGACCCTTGTGCCTATTACTTTGTCTAATTTCACATTGACTTTATCCTAAAGTTAAAAAGGTGAAATTTGTCACTTAAGTCAAAAGTGACTATTAATTCACAATGTGGGTGAATTAATAGACATAAAGCAAACTTAGGAAACTTAACCAAAAGTGGGTTTCTAAGTGAGATACTTGAGATGAGATCTCACCCTTTGATTAGATATGGCTAGATGTGATCTTAGCCATTGATCTCTAGGTTTGGCCTAAGGATGGCTAAAGGGGGCGTATACTGCAAAGGAGAGACATATTGTTCACTTGAGTGATAGAGGGAAGAAGAGAAGTGTGAGAGAGGGTTTGAAAGAGAAAGCTTGGAAGCAATTGTTCATGGAGGGTGCTAGCTTGGTTGTGTTAGCACATATCCTTGTAAGGGGGATGTTTTCCTTGGATTTGGCCTCTAGATGACAAAATGCAAAGAAAGGGGCTTAAAAAACCCACTTCATGTGTTTTATCCTAAGTCCGCCAGTCCTCGTCAACTCCATCCATGTTCACCCGCCTGTCTCCCCTGCAAGCATCCAGCAAAACTCCAGGCGGCAAAGGAGAGGCCGCCATGTCTTCCAAGTGCCAAGTGGGCTTGCGCCTGTCCAGATCCCGGTGACGCAGTTATGAAAGCTGGGGAGGTGGTTGAAACATCGTCTCCCCCATGAATGGAAAATCAGAACGGTCTGACCATGAAGGCAGTCTGTCAGCCCAGACAGTCTGAGGTTGCGTCTGACAGCAAAGCTGCATGAGCAGTCTGACTGAAGAGACACAAAGGGGCCAGTAGAGCTTAGATCGCGTCTGACTGAGAAGACACAATGCCATGGAAGCTCAAGCATGCCTCTGCTGTTGTTTACGAAATTTTTGAGTATATGTATGGAGTTCTGTTATTTGGTAATGGTCTTTGGTCGAGCAGAGCTCCCATCTGTAATGTTTGTTCTGCCAGAGCTGTTCTCTAGTTATGTAATCGATTTGAGACTTTCATGTTAATAGAAGTCAGCTTCCCTCTTTTTCATTTTGTCTGTAAAAGCTGTTTAAAACACTCGGGCATGGATGATCCAATCGAGGATCGTTTTGTTGTTGTAATGGAGGTTTGATTATAGCAGTATCATGGTCAGTTTTATTCATTTCCCTGTGTTATCTTTTCCTTCTCGCATTGAATGGCTTGGGCATGGAAGATCCAGTCGAGTTGTTGCAGTTGCAGGATGATGGAGGTTTGATCATTCTGTAACTGTAACTATGTCATTTGGGCATATTTCAATGTCTGAGCTTGAGCTCAAGAATGCTCATGAGTTCGGGTCTCTCTCCTCAGAGTTGCTGGAAGGCCTGATGCCCATAGCGGTCTCATTCACTCCTCTCACTAAGTCTTCCCTCTGCTCACCATTAAATTCAATTCACTGACTGAAATTAATGTGGCCCTCACGTCCCTGTGCATTTCCTATCCAGTTCTGTGTTGAACATCATTCAGATTCTGAGTTTTGTCCATTGACCTCCAGCCATATAAACCAACATCTACCAAAATCTCTGATGGGTACTAGGCTTACCTTCGATGCAATCCGAGGGTGACTTCTAGTGCTAACATTTCTTGGATCTTCTTTCATGGAGTGTGTGTATGATTGCTAGTGGGAGGGCGCATCCTTGGAGTAGGGGCGCAAGCTAGCAGTCACAGGTTGGAGAGGAGCAAACTCAGATCTGATTGGTTCATTGTTGAGGGAGAACACCAAGATCAAAGGGTGTGCAAGGGTTTCTCAATCAGTCAAAGGAAAGGTCAAGGGCGCTTTCATCCTCAAGCTTGGACAAGGAAGGAAGGGCACACTTCTAGGGCACATTCTTCAAGGAACCTGATTGCTATCCTTGAAAGGAGCTAGCAAATTGTACAGGTTCATTTGTATTGTATTCCTTGTTGTTATTAGTGTTTGAGGAACTCCATATATATATATATACTCTAAACTTGTTTTCCCTGGGGGGTTTATCCAGGGTCACGTTGACCAAAAACCCATGAGTTCATTTTTCATGTGTGCTTAGTTATTTATCAGCTGTAAAGTAGTTAAAAGATCTAGAGGAGTATTGTATGTTTTAAGGTTTATGCATCTTCTAACCTTGGTTACTAAAACACTTGCAAGGGCACCTTAAAAGAGCATACAATCATCAATTTAAAGGCAGATTTGAGGGGGTGAAAAGTCAAACCTGTTTGCTGTCCTAAAACAGCAGCAAGAACAGTTTGAGAACCTTAAACTTAGAGCCCAACAAGAGGTCATATGAAAGACCTGTTGGGCAGCTTATAGTTCCTCAGAAATTTTATAATATGTAGTAGGTTAGTAGCTTGTAGCCTATTGCTTTTTGGACTCTGCAGGCCATTTAGAGCCTCATTGCTTATGCATTTTGTTTCTGATATGTATTGCACTCGGTGCTATTTTGCTATATTCACCCTTACATTGTATATACATCAGCAGAATTTGCATATTTAGTCTCTAATGGTCTGGGATCTTGGATTTACATTGATTTACATGAATACAGATAGATAGATAGATATTAGAATTTTCATATTTTATGTATTGTTTAGTGAACCCAGTCATTAGCCAATTCCAATCCGAGTCCATTTTAATGTTACACTGGTTTTGAGTTCAATTCTGACTTTTAAAACGTTACATGTGAGAGAGAAGAGATAGGATTACCCAACTCTAATAAGATCCGTCATAGTTAAAAAGCAAGTAGGAAGACCCAACTCCATAAATCTAAGGGAGTTCAAAGTTCAAACACAACTACGAAAGCTCAAATTCAATAAGGGTGTGGGTGTATGGATACTCCACACAGATATGCCTAAGAGAGAACAACTGATAAGGAGCCTTTAATAGAATCTAAGAGCTTGAACACAACTGGGAGAGCTCAAATACAACAAGGGTGTGGGTGTGGGTGTGAAATTACCCAACAAAGATGCACCTAAGAGAGCATAGCTAAGAAGGAAACTCAAATACAAGATGAGAGTGGGTTTATAAATACCTAGTGCCTCACAAAGAGTGGCTATGGCCCTAATAAAGAAAAGATTGGATTTATGAATATCCACCTCAAATACAACTAGGAGAGACAATGACAGAAATACAAGTGAGTTGGTGCGTGGATATCTAACTCGAAAAAATGGTCGACCGTAGCTAAAATAGAGAAGTGAGAGGGTCAATGAATATCCATTTCAACATAGGGTTGGCCCTATGCACAACATCCTCCCTGAAGATGGATGGGAGGCCACGAAGAGAAAGCATTAGAATGTATCTTCCCCCTTAATGTTGAACATGGGCCATTTGAAGATAGAACCTCCCCAAAAAACCATAGGACCAATACCAACACGATTCCACAACCTGGTAAAGGTGGCTTCAAGATGAACTCTGAAAGGAATCACTGAAGTAAACTAGTAAAATGAAGGAGCACCACTAAGCACAATCTATTGATGACAATGATGTTGCCACTAAAAGTACATCCACAAAAAACCAAGATCATAGTCAAGAAAGACAAAATCCATGTGAAACACTAAATGATCCTACATATAGTATTATGTCCAAGGACAAATATCATAGTGTGGAAGACAAAGATCCACACAAACAAGTTGATCAACAAAAAGAAGTTGAGAGGCATCTATAGAGTCACCAATAAAATAGAGTGGAAAAGATCCTGCAAACCTGTGAGTGGAAACTGGGTTAAAGGCGCTGAGAGGGGTCTCCCTTTACAAACAAGCAACCATAGCCTTATTAAAGTCACTATGAATCACTATAAAGAGCTGAGGAGTAGGCCTCACATCACCAACCACAACATCCACTAGAAAGGTACCAACCCCCAAAATACAAAGGATGTCTCTGAATAAGGTATTGTCAATACCAAGAATATGATCTTCTAAATCTGGTATAGCCCAATCTGCAAAGAACACCACCATATGCCAAAGGAGTCCATTTAATCTAGCAAAAGGAAGTCTATATGAAGACTTCAAGAGAACCTGCTAAAGGGGCCAAGAAAGGATTTGAAACCCTACAACAAAAATGATGCAAAAACCCTAGTTTCACAGCACTTAGAGCAAATGCCACTAGTCAATAGTTTAACAAATCCAATGTATAAACCAAAAATTGTCGCCAAGCAATCCTTAGGATCAAATATGAGAGGTGGGCCCCCTAGAAGTCCTAAAGAAGAAATCCTACAAATGTTATATCTGCAACCTTTTATAGCAATGCCTCTAGCCAATAGCCTCCCGAATCTTTTATAAAAGAATAATTCAAAACTCCTAATTCCATAATGATAATTCCACCAACAACAAAAAACCTAAAAAATAGGAGAAAACTGCACAATATTAGTGTTAAAGAAAAACAATGAATTTCGGTTGAAACAGAGAGAAAGATAAGGTGCACTACCTTAGAAAAGCATCGATCTGTAAAAAGAATCCCTCAAATTCACTAGAAACACCAAAAATATCAAAAAGAGGAGGGCATTGGTATTGGATATAACAAAAGAAACTAAACAAAAACACAAGAGAACTTAGAAGAGAGAAATACTTCTTAGATAATAAAATGGAGAGAGCACATGTCCTTTTATAGTAAAGGAATGACAAAAACCCTAGATGCATGAACTTGAAATGACTCAAATATTATTTGAGTCATCAATGCAACACTAAAGCATGATTTAGACTAAGTCAACAAGTGACTTTATTGATACGCTTAAGTCTACAGTCTAGATGACCATTATTAACGAAATAACTCTAACATCTTCCCTTAATGGTCATTCTAGAGACTACACCAAGTTTGTCTATGAATTTTACAAATTTATCCAAGCCAACGGACTTGGTTAAAATATATGTAGTCCTGAGTTGGGCAATATTTCAACTCAACTTCTCTACCTTCTACAAGTTGGATGAAATGACAATGAACATCAATATGTTTGGTCTGCACACGGAAGACAGGATCCTTTGCCATCTTGAAAACTACCTAGTTACCACCAAAAAGTATTGTGGACTCATCCCGATGAACTTACAAATCTACAAGCATTCTTCAAAGCCAAACTACTTCACATGATCCTTTGATTATTGCTTTGTATTCTAATTATGTATAGGAAAGTGAAATTGCATGTTGTTTCTTTTTTATCCAAGAAACTACCCTATGCCAATATTCAACACATAGAATGTGTTAGACTTCATGTTATCCACAAATCCTGCCCAATCAAAGTCAGCATAGCCGCACAATTGAGGTTCTTTGCTTTCCCCATATAGAATGCCAAAACCCAATGTTCCATTTACATATTGTACCACCTTCTTTGTTGCTATCCAATGTTCTATTTTTGAAGCTTACAGAAATGGAGAGATATAGCTAATTGCATAGCTCAAGTTCGAGCTAGTGGTTTTGACCACCTATTTCGACTAGGGGTCAACTCCATGTACCATAAAGTTGTGTGGTTTTGACCACCTATTTCGACTAGGGGTCAACTCCATGTACCATAAAGTTGTGTACCTTGGGGTACAACTTTTTTGAAGACTTCTGGTTCTACAAGGCAATTTTTTCCCCCAACACATCTTCTTGTAATCGGAATGTCCACTCCCCTGCGTGGGATAATAATGTAATAGGTCAGCATGAGTCATATTTTAGTGAGTTGCCTAGGACTTTATCATTAGGGAATTCCTTTCATCGAGTGTTTTTTATCCTCAAGTAATTTTTAATTACCCTTGAGTTTTTCACTCACAATAATTCTCCAAAGTGGTAAAAGGTGTTCTAATGATCAAGCCCAAGGGGTGACTAGAGTCTAGGAATGTTGTAAATGGCCATGTTAGACATCTTCTAGTATCTTGCGGAAGTTCGCTAAGTTTTGATAGTTCTTTTTAATTTATTAAAATTATCCATTTAATGATAATTTTAATTAAATTTGATGTAAAAATGTAAAAATTTGGTCCCTAGTGATTTTGATAGGGGTGTGAATACTCAAAAGAAATGGCAAGAGACCCCCTACACCCTTGGACCAAGTTTCAGCTCAATTGGACAAGTTTTGCTAGGTCGTTGTCCATGAGGAGTCCAAGTCAGTCTAGAATCAAGCGATTAATTGCTTTAATTTGGCGAAGTAAAAATGCCAAAAATTGTAAAAAGGGAATAAAGTTATGAGGGAGAGTGGGAAAGGTTTCCTAACATTTTTCCTAAGTTGAAAAAGTAATTTTCCACTTAAAGAACCCCCCTTGCTTAGCCAACAACTTAAAGTGGTGTTCCCTAGCGAAAAGTGACACATGGGAAATAAAAAGTTTAAGTGAAAAAACCACCTAAACCCTAATATCTCCCCCCTTGGTGTCTAACCTCATGTTTGACCATAGGAAAAGGTGTTTTCCCCGTTTCCCCCTCACCCCTCAAACCCTAACTCACTACCAAAACCCTAAAAGTGACTCTTCCTTGACTTTGTCTATTTCTCTTGGATGTGTGACACTTGTAACTCATCCAAGAAGGGTCTCTCTTCTCTCCCAAGTATAAAAGAATGCCTACCCCTCCTCATTTCTAAACTAATTTCAAAGCAAGTCCACTATGCCCAAATCTCTCCCAGTCCTCTCTCTCTCTCTCTTTCCCATTTCTTCTTGTAAGTCTTGCTGCAAGTATTTGCATGCAATTTTTATTGAATGAAAGGAAGCTTTGGAGGATTACCATCTTGGCATTGGGAGTCTTCTTGATGTTATACAGAATTTTATTGAGGTGATATTGCTATTGTTTTAGTGTTTTTCTTGTTTACTTAGCCTAGATTAAGAGATCTAAAGCAAAGTATTTTGCTTGGTAAAATAAGTAGAAGTATTTCTATTTGTTTTAAGTGAGGTATTTTTAATAGAACTAGTAAAGTATTTTACTTGATTATTAGATCTACTCACCTCTTGATTGGTTTTGTAGCAAGTTTGGCACCATTTGCAGGTCACCAAAGTGTTGGAACAAGTAGATTTCAGATCTGGAAATTTGTTTTTCTAGCCTACATAAGCCTCCAAAAATTTATGTTCTTTTTCTTCATCATTCCCTATTGATTTGAGGCAATTTCTGTTCTGAAATAGGCTTTACAAATATACTTTTTTGTTCAGACTTTTACACAGAAATTTCCAAATATTTTCTAGTGTTTTGGCAACATTTCCAGCAAGCATTAGTTTGTTCTTTTTTGCAGGTTCTCACCAGAACAAGGGGAGTTACTGCCCATTTTGGATCAGAAATCACTCCAGAAGAGCATCCCAAGTTGGGGTTTCAAAACCCTCTTCTTCTCTATCTCTTTCAAGCATTGTAAGCAGCCCAAGAGAGTCTCTTGGGCTTGCCTTCTTCTCTAAAATTTAATTTTCTTTTTTGTAAATAATTTAATTGCCTACACCTTGCAAAGTGATTTGGCTTTGCCAATCCATGCAAAATCGTAAGGCTAAGATAGTTTAGTTTTCTGTTTTGCATCTTTTCTTTTGCCCCACTTATCCTTAAGCCAAGGTTTTGTGGCTAGGTGCAATCTTTTTACTTTCAAGTCATTTTATTTTGCCTACACCTTGCAAAGTGATTTGTCCTAGCCAATCCATGCAATATCGTAAGGCTTGTATAACTTGTTAATATCTTTGTAACTTTTTAATTTGGAAAGTAATCATATCTAGTAACTAGGCACCCAAACAACTTTCATCATCAAAAAGGGTGACTTGTGGAAGCTACAGGGGGTGTAAGTCGGGGACGGCTTCACGAAACTAAGTGTCCTCCCTGCTTGTGCACTCAAGCATTATGGATTGACCTATGGAGCTAGGGGAGGACCTTGCTTGTCCTCCTTGAGCACCCAACAATTATTTTGGTCAAAGCGGTAAGATTTGGGGGTAGACACATAGTCTAGGCTTGCATCTTAAAACCTTAATCCCCCTAACTAAAGAGAGACTTTAAAATTCTTCTAAAATCAACCTACAACACTTTCACAACTTATGTGCTTTCATTTTCAGTTATCTCTTAATTAAGTTGTGTAAGTTTACTTTCTAAGCCATCTCATCTAAAGTTGCACACTCTCTCTCTTTGTGCAATTTATTTTACAAGTTTTCAAGTTATTTTTCATTTGTGGATATCTCATGCTTCTTGGTGTATTGGATCTAAGTATTCTTTAATTCCTTTGTATAATTGTGTAATCATCTAAGTTATTTCTTTCATTGTATACTTGTTCATGTTATATTTCATTTGTAGATTTCATTCATAAATTGTTTAAAGTTTAAGTTATATTCTTGATTCATTGTAATTAGTTCATAATAATGTTTTGTATCTTTGTATATTTGTTGTATAATCTTATTGACTCCATTTACCCTTCTTTAGGCACTAGTCTCACTTGAACTTGTAGGTAAGGAAGTTTGTTTGTCATTAAACTTTTGCATTGCACTGTTGATTGTCATTTAGGTTAGATCTCCCTTAACTCAAGATTTAAAATTAACTCCTAGAACACTTGATCAACTTAACTTAGTTAAGTAGGGTCTACCCTCCTTGGCTTCACTAGGAGTGAGCCTAGACGGAAGAATTCCAAATCGAGGTGACAGTGGGTTTGGACTTAGGCTTGTGCCTCCAAGGACACACCAAGTGGGTTGGATACTTCTCCACGCTTGTAGGTGTGTATAAGGACGGCAACAAGTGGCAATAAGATAAACCAAGTCGCCCATTGGTCTCCTGTATGTTGATTCATTGACTACCATTGAATCAGTTTTGGCTAAAATTTTCATCCTTTTCTCCGTAGATATAGATTAGATTTTGCAATCTACCATCCTAAACCTGTCTAACAAACCTTTGGCATATTTTGTTTATGAAACAAAAATTGCCAAACTTCTACACCTAAGCAATAATGTAGGAGGCCTAAATCAATCATGTCAAAAACTAAACATAACTTAGATTTTACATTTGCAACTCCTCCTACCTTGCTACCTGTGATGATGATGTCATCAACATATATCACTAGAATTACATTGTCATTCTTGCCTTTGACATAGAAAACGGAGTAAAAAGGGAATCCTTTGAATCCCTGCTCTCCCAAATATCTGTTAATTTTTATGTACCATGCCTAAAGTGCCTGCTTCAACCCATAAAGAGATTTCTTCAATCTACATACCAAATGTTCCTTCCTTGGAACCTTAAATCCCTATGATTGGTACATGTATACTTCTTCCTCTAGATTACCATTGAGGAAGACACTCTTCACATCCATCTACTAAGTTTGCATCCAAATTGTGCTACCACAACCAGAACCAAGTGAATTGCACCCATTTTTGTAGGAGCAAATGTATCATCATAGCCAATCCCTTCCTCTTGAGCAAAGCCCTTTGCAACCACCCCTGCTTTATGCTTTTCAAGTCTTCTATCTACCTTATACTTGGATTATAGACCCATTTGCAATAAATGGATTTATTCCTAGAGGAAGCTCGGTGAGAGCCCATGTTTGATTCTTCATCCAAGTCTCAAGTTCAACTTGTGCAGCATTTTCACATGTCAGGCTATCTTCAACTTCTTCATAATCTTGAAGCTCAAAAGAGGTTTCATGGTTAGCCATCTAAGCATAATTCACCATACTGGATGTCTTACCTCTTTTGGTCTATCTTCCTAACTCATACCAACCAACTCATCCCATCCCAATGAGTATCATGATTATAATTCAACTAACCAAATGCCCTTTTTGGTCTACCTTCCTAGCTCATATCAAGTAGTTCATCCAAGTGAGAATCACAATAGGAGTTCTAACACCACTTTGGCCTTTTCTTTCTCTCTTGCTATTGTAAAACATCATTGATTTGAGTTATTTTTAGCATCCTCTTGATTGAAAAATTCATGGGAATCTGTTGAGAGGTGATCCCTACCTTTGTTGATTAACCCCATCCATTGAACCTGTATTCTAGCTATAACCTCTTTATTTTCAATAACAAACCCGATTTTAGATTTAATTTCTTCTAGAATACCCATGCACTTTCATCAACTACCACATCACCACTAAGAAACACGGTGTTAGTCTTAACCAATGTTATCTGAATCGTACTGTTCATCAAACCGATCGACCCCAAAAACCTAAACCGAAACCGGAAAAAAATCAAACCACAAAACCGGTCAACCAAAAAATACATAAAATATTCCAATTTTGAAAATATATATGTGTCTGTGTGTGTGTGTGCATCCATATGAAACCAAATCATGTCAAATCCCACTAGCGCGATTGGATTTCGAGGGTTTTGTTCTACAAGGCGGCCAAGGTTTGAAACCCGTGTTACTTGGGAGGGTCTCCCAAATAAATCTAGCCATGTTAAGGGTTGGTGTGTCCCAAGTCAGCTGCGATCCCCAGGTGATTTTGACGACTTAGATGCCCCTAGGTTGCAATTTCTTAGACCATAGGCTAGTCCTGCAGGTAACAGACACCCTAGAAAACAAAAAAAAAATATGAAACCAAATCATTATGCACAAATATGCAAATTTTCTCATGTATATAGCAAGTAAGGGAGCATATAACCAAAATACCACCAAGTGCAATCCACCTATGAACCAAAATACATCAACAAAGAGGCTCTAAATGGCCTCTGGAGTCCAAAAACATCATGCTACAACAAATGCCTAGATATAATCAAAATCATTCCCTTTATCCAAATCCTCATTTATCAATATCACCCTCTAAGCATTAAAATAAGAGAAAAAAATCTTAACATGCCTAATCAGTGATTTTGCTTGATTGAAGGGCACATTTTTACTAGGATCATGACAGGGGAGTTCAACAAAAACAACATCAAGATACATAGAGGGTTTGGTGCTCTTGATTAAATGTCAATTCCATACCCTCATACATGATCGAATCCAATGGAAACACTGCAATCCTACCAATCCTGAAAACTATAAAGTCCACTGAATTTTGAATGGGATCTAAAATTCTACTTTCTCCATATGAAGCCCAATGAGGTTGGAACCACTCTCAAACATCCTGAAACAATTAATGGTGATGTTAAAAATTTAAGTAAAAGTGGACATTCTCCTTTATCTTTCCTTTTCTATAGAAAAGGAAAGATAAAGGAGAATGTCAACTTTTACTTTAAGAATTTATTATTACCATTAATTACTAGGGTTAGGTTTTTTCTTTCACTTTTATTAATTTATTGCTTTTTTTTTAATTTGATTTTCAGTGGTCCCTAGCCGCAGTCGTACAACATCATATGGAGCAAGCAAGTTCTATACGAAACCAACCGGTTCAACAATTTAAGGTCGGTTTCGTACAAAACCGACAATTTTCAATTCAAAACCTTGAACTAGACCGATATGGCCCCGGAACCAGTGTACGGAACCGGCCATTTCTGATTTGAAACCCTGAACCAAACAAATATGGCCCTGGAACCAGTTGGACCAATGGGTTTTGCTAGTTCCGGTCCAGTTCTAATAACACTAATCTTAACATCAACCAACTTGTAAGCTTTATGGCTGTCATTTTACCATGTGAGCATCATTTTCTGGAATTTTGCCTCTAGTTTGATTTATTTTTCTCTAGGAATCCACACATATACCACTGAACCAAAAACTTTGAGATGACTTACTTGAGGTTTTCGTCAAGACCATCCTTCTTTTGAAGCCTTTTTTTGTTCCACTTGTTGGAGAGCTATTGAGAAGATACATTGATGTGTGTATTGTTTATGCCTAATACCTATAAGTAATAAACTTGTTCTCTAACAAACACCTAGCCACCTCCATAATGGTACGATTTCTCCTCTCTACCACTCCCTTTGTCGTGGAGTGTAGGGTGTGGTGTATTGTCTCAGAATGTAATCAAGAAAATCCTTTGAGCAAAATTCTCCTCTGTTATCTAATTTGAGAGCTTTAATGAGCTTCAAGGATTGGTTTTCTACCAAATCCTTGACTTCTTGAACTTATTACACACATTTGATTTCAACTTCAAAGAATACACACATCTTCCTGAAAAAGTCATCTATAAATAGCAGAAAATCCCTAGCACCAAAGAATGATGTGATCTTCGTAGGCCCACAACTGTCAGCATGGATCAACTGAAGAACTTCCTTAGCTCTCCAAGCCTTTTCTTCAAACAAGTTCTATGTTTCTTACTAGCTTGGCATGCTCCACAAATTCCTCGTTGATTTTTTATATTTGAAAGGCCATCAACCAAACTTTTTTTAGCCAAAAACAAAGAGATCTCAAATTTAAAAGCGCATAATTTTTATGCCAAAGCTCATTGCTATTTTGACCTAAGTTGCGGAGAATCGCCCCCCCTCCCCCCCAAAAAAACCTTGAACTAGACCGATATCGCCATGGAACCAGTGTACGAAACCGGCCATTTCTGATTCGAAACCCTGAACCAAACAAATATGGCCCTAGAACCAGTTGGACCAATGGGTTTTGCTAGTTCCGGTCCAATTCTAATAACACTAATCTTAACATCAACCAACTTGTAAGCTTTATGGCTATCATTTTACCATGTGAGCATCATTTTCTGGCATTTTGCATCTAGTTTGATTTATTTTTCTCTAGGAATCCACACATATACCACGAAACCAAAAACTTTGAGATGACTTACTTGAGGTTTTCGTCAAGACCATTCTTCTTTTGAAGTATTTTTTTGTTCCACTTTTGTTGGAGAGCGATTGAGAAGATACATTGGTGTGTATGCATTGATGTCTGTATTGTTTATGCCCAATACCTATAAGTAATAAACTTGTTCTCTAACATACACCTAGCCACCTCCATAATGGTACGATTTCTCCTCTCTACCACTCCCTTTGTTTTGGAGTGTAGGGTGTGGTGTATTGTCTCAGAATGTAATCAAGAAAATCCTTCGAGCAAAATTCTCCTTTGTTATCTAATTTGAGAGCTTTAATGAGCTTCAAGGATTGGTTTTCTACCAAATCCTTGACTTCTTGAACTTATTACACACATTTGATTTCAACTTCAAAAAATACACAAATCTTCCTGAAAAAATCATCTACAAATAGCAAAAAATCCCTAGCACCAGAGAATGATGTAATCTTCGTAGGCCCACAACTGTCAGCATGGATCAACTGAATAACTTCCTTAGCTCTCCAAGCCTTTTCTTCAAACAAGTTCTATGTTTCTTACTAGCTTGGCATGCTCCACAAATTCCTCGTTGATTTTTTATATTTGAAAGGCCATCAACCAAACTTTTTTTAGCCAAAAACAAAAGAGATCTCAAATTTAAAAGCGCATAATTTTTATGCCAAAGCTCATTGCTATTTTGACCTAAGTTGCGGAGGATCGCCCCCCCCCCCCCCCCCNCCTGAAGCACGCTCCCTAGGGAAAAAAAAAACACTCCCTACCTTAATGCTCCCTACCTTAAAAAGTCTCATAACCATGCTTGGAAGTGGAACTTTTGGGTGAATATCATGGTGATCATATTCCTGGAGGAGACATGCCACCCCCATCCACTAGCAACATTCCAAATGCATCAATTTTTCCTTTATCTTCACAGCATCCATTGTCACGTGGGGGTCATGTAGTTGTTGGTCGTGTTCCACGAACACTTCCACCTACTCCTACTCCTCTTCTTCAAAGATCACGAGAGAAGAAACTAGAAGTTTCTCGTGGCAAGAGGAAAACTTAGAGCATAGTACTTAGTACTTACTTCTATATACTAGATCTATTTTTCTATTTCCTTTTTAGAAGTAGTCTCGAGAACTTAGTACTTTGTCTTGACTCGTTATTATGGCTTATTCTGTAAACAATGAAGTTATGAACATTATATGACCATTTACATTTGAAGCTTGAAATTTGAACTATTGACTGAATCTTTCAACTCTTTAGTAATGAATATGATGCTCTAGAGTCTATTTCATTTTGTGGTTGATGTTGTCTATTAGTATGTTACAATATATTGATGACAAATGTTTATGGTTGATGTTATATGTGTACTAAATGGTTGATGCTTTAATGATCATCACTAATCCATTAGTTAAATGATTTTATATCTATGTTTTCATGTTTTTTGCAATTGATTAGACATTTTGCATGTTTTTTTTATATATATGCATCAAAATATATATATTTTTATGTATTATATAAAAAACGCTCTCGAAACGCTCCCACTCCCGGACATTTTTGAAAATTGCCGCTCTCGCTCCTTGCTCTCAACAACATTGATTTTGACCACTCTTGGCCGTCGAGGCATAATCTTTTGCCTCTCTTGCATAAGATAGTGTAAAAATCACATTCTCTTCAATGCCAAGAGAAAGTGTCTGCTTACCAACTTTATCCACAAAGTAGCATTTGTGATCGCTGAAAATCACAAATGGGGGTTGTGCTTCATTCTCCTTTCCCAGAACATAGTGAACATTAAAAAATACCAACTTTTTACCTAATAGGATTATCTACAAATTACCTTTGCCTTCTACCTTGTATTCCTCCCTACCACCAAACATCACAAAATCATTAGAAGATTCATTACCAACATAATTAATATATCAATCTCTCCTATTGGTAAAATGACAAGATGCACCCAAATCTATATACCAAGTAGATATTTTCACAATGTCTGCTTTATCACGTGCCATGAACACAAAGAGATCTTCCTCTTCCTTATGTTCTACAACAATGGACTTGCTTCTTTGGCCCTTGGTTATGTTTCTCATCATCAACCATTTCTAACGATCTTTCTTTCTGTGGCCAAACTTTCCACAATAATAACATTTGAAAGATTTTTTATTACCAGAGTCCTTTGTCATGCTACTTCCCTATCTGTTTTTGCTCTAATTCTTCTTAGCAAACTTGCCTTTACCATCGCAACTTCCTGCCAAAGCTATTTTTGAAGCCTCGTTCCTACTGCTACTTCCAAACTGCTTTTCCACCTAGTGCTCAAATCCATAAACTTTTGGTCAACATTAGTAGAGATAATGTTTAGGGCTTCAATAAAATGCTCAAATGAGGCTGCTAAACTCTAGAGAATGATTTCCACCATGTCTTCTTCTTCAATTTTGCAACCTATAGCATTCAATTGTTCTCTAAGGTCTTTTATCTTAAGTATTGATCTTGCAAAGACTCACTTTCATCCCATTTTTATCGAAAACAGTAATTTTTTAAGGAAAAAAGCACTACCTTCATCTTAAATTTCATTTAAATCCTTTAGTCGCTTCCAAATCGCTACAACATCAACTCCAATCTACACTTTGGGGAGAATTTCATCAATCACTGAAAGCTTCATTAAATCACCGCATCTCTATTCCACTCATCAAAGTTGGTTTGATCATTTCCAACTGTCATTGGCCATGTTTCCTTATACTAAAAAATAGACAACATATGTTGTTTCCACATACTATAATTCTTTCCAAAAAATATTTGGTTACCCTCTAACATAATGTTAGACAAACTAGCCATTAGAGCACAAAAAATTCAACCTATACGTGGCTAAAAGTCAAATCTGCGATTGAAATATTAACTTATAGCCAAAGAAATTGTGTTTTAACTTTTTTCCTCTCTCAAACTAAAGATTATGAAGATAAAAACAAATATTCTTGCTGGAAATTTGAGAAATCTGCTAAAAACATGCACAAATCTATTCCAGATTTGCCAATCACCTACTAAAATCGGACAATTTATGCTTTTTCTCCCCCCAAACTGCAATTTTCTAAGAAAATATAATTCACCTATCCAATCTGTCAAATCACAGCCAATTACTGGCTGGATCTGCAAAATGATAGTGAAATTGACAAAGTTTCTCTGTTGTTCAATCGAATTCACTGAGAAACCGGTTAATTTCTATTGCCAAGTATCCATACAAGCAGTGCAGTTTGCAAAAATTCTTGTTGGGCATTCGTACAGCCCAATTATCCCCACAAATTTGTTGTACAACCATCCATACAGGTCGTACGGTTTCTGGTGGTTGATCCGTACATGTTCCATACGTTGTACGACAGCTAGGATGTCTAGCATCTGTACGATGTCGTATTGTTGTTGATCCATACGAGACAAATGCATACACTCCAAAGAGGAACATTCAATTTGATTTTTCACCTTTTTTTTCTTAGACTTCTGAAAAATCATGTTTTCTATTTTCGCAAAAAACAACCTAGCTTGTCTTTTAAAACTAGAAAAATGACCCTAGTATTTCGCTCTTTTTCAGAAATGCAATTCAAAAAATCAGAAACCAAATATACTTAGTTTTCTTTCCCTAAAATCCCTTCAATTTCCTAGTGTGTATTGAATAGGAGTACCTTGTTTGTGACTGATATATGCAATCCGTGGGCCTTTACACATTTCGACTTCCACTACATGTTGCTCTAATACCATGTAACAAAAAGAAAACAAAGAACAGCAAACCAAGAACATGAGAACTAGAAGAGAGAAATACTTCTTAGATAATAAAATGGAGAGCACATGTCCGTTTATAGTAAAGAAAAGACAAAATCCCTAAGTGCATAAACCCTAGATGCATGGTTTTAGCTTTTGGGGTTACTACAAGTCTTTTCACCTTGTTAGGAGAGTGCTAGATCTCCTAGCCCCTTGGCAATGCTTCATGGACATATGGATGCTTGACCTTGGTTAGAGTGCTAGCATGGTGCCTGTTATCCCCTAGCCTAGGGATAACTAAGGAGATTATGTCTCGAGGCCCACAGGTCCTAGACATGGAGTACCGAGAGACAAACTTGAGCATGGCCCTGGAGGGCACATCCTTTCATTCTTCGGCACCTCCACTTTGTCAGCAACAACAGCATCCATCACATTGGCCTGGTCCTGCAGCAGAAATGGATCTTGCTCCATGAGGTAATGAGTCTGGGTGTCATGGTATGTGTCGCTCTAATCCTCAAAACCTTTGAATATGTGCATTTAATTATTTTTGCTTCTAACATGTGCTTGGACCTTATGCTTTTCCACTTGACCACACCTAGGGGATTGACAGGATGCCCTAGCAAGCTGGTACCCATAGGGTTTGAGTTGCCACTGGGGGAATTCATGAAAGGCCACCGTCCGCTCCCACCATACTTACCACGTTTCATTTTTTCCTGCTCATCCATCCCATTACACTGGTCTGGGCATTGGGTTGGCCAAATATCTAAGGGTTGTACCTTACCTTGTGGGAAGAAAGGGCTAAAGGCCCAGAGGGTAAAAGTAGCTAGCAAAAGATAAAATCCAAAAGAATGAAACCTTGAGATGCTTCGCCCAAGGATCCCCGAGAAAGCCATAAAACGCTTCTCAGCAAGAAACAGAGGGACCCATAAAAAATAATAAAACAAGACCTAATTAGAGGATAGGGGGTATCATCACGAACCAGCCTATTAGGTCCATGGGTATGTAGCAGTATGACACTACCGACAGTTGGTCACCACGCCAGGGTAGTGGCTCTTGGTGGCATAGCCAAGAGAAAGGGGGTCTCATCACGAGCCAGCCTTCTCATTTCCGTGAAATGCTTGTGGGTAACATTGCCACCACTAGTTACCACGGCAGGACAATGACCCCTAACTAGCCTCTTGAAAGAAAAAGCAATAAGAATAAAAGATAAAAGGCATGAATGGGCTTGGAAACATTTGCATCCATGACAAGGTGCAACTCACCCTCTTCAGAGGCACCCACAGGTAAGCCATATATTTCCCTACTATCACTGCACCCCTTACCCAAGCATCCCTTACCACCTCATCCACTCACATGGCCTAGATTTGACTTCTCCCGGAAACATCCCACATTCAATGAGCATTAGCCCAATAGGACGTCTTAGCATTCCCTCCAAACTTGGCTTGCAGATTAGCATAATGTCTTTGAGCACTTGTCCAAGTAAAGGGGGTTTTATGCACATGTTTAATAACTTGATGATTAGATGTGATTGGCATTGCTATGATCCCTGTGACTTATGAGCCCATGGAGGGCGTATCTGTTGATGTTCCAGGGCCACACCCGATGGACAAGTACACATGGGGAGATGATTAGTTTGGACCTCCATGGGGCTAAAAAACCACCAGATGGATGTTGAGACCCCAGCAAGGGCAGAGACAGATCAGAGGATTGCACCAAAGAGAGAGGAGGACGTTTCACCAGGGGCAACCTGGCAGGCCTGGACCCAGGGGGGTTGTGCCCTTTCCACCGTGATGTAGGCCTTGGAAGGCCCATGACATCACCCAGCTCACACATGACGTCATACTGCATTTTGAGATGTTTTGGAGGCAGTTGTGTGCCAAGTGGCACGTGTGGCAGGTTCCTGAGGCCCAAGGAGGCCTAACATTTTGCTCCAGGAGGCCAACGTTGCCCAAAAAGGGCCTAACATCACCCTAAAAGGACATGATGTCATGTTAGCATCATGTTTTAGGGTTTAATTATGACATTTAATGTGAAAACTGGATATTATTTGTAACTGGCCATGTCATCATTTTTTACATAATTCTGGTCATTGGTATTGTATAAATAAGGGGAAAATCCTCCTTATTTTTCATCATCTTTCACTCACACAAGTGGTCTGAAATTTGCGCCCTACTTCGGGTTTTATGACTGAAATTTAGTGCGCACTTGTTGGAGGAGGCTAATCTTAGACTATTTTGGCAATTTTCTTGGTGGAAGTGTTCAACTAGGGTTTATGCTTGATGATTCTTGATGAATGTAAGTGAAATTTCTGAAATTCTTCTACATTGAATGGTTATAGTCATGTTTATCTTGCATTTACATTAAGATTATGAAATTGCTTGCTTAAAACCCTAGAAAGTCTAGCACATGTTATTGTCCTAGCTTTAAGAGCTTTTACCAACTAGATTTTGCCAAGAAATCGTTTTTTTCTTGAAGCTACTGCTAAGGGCCTTTCCATTGCAACACCCTAGCACTTATTGCTTCATCTTAGTTGTCATTTGCTTCATCTTTGAGTTAAAGAGGGAGGAAAATTTACTAAGGCCTAGGGTTACCTACACCTTAATAGTTATTTTCCCCTAGGGTTTGGTGGTTGAAGCCTTGTCTTACCAACACTTCAATTATCCATCCCTCTTGTCATTGGCTCTCCTATTATCATCCTTTTTCTTCAACATTTTCTGCCACTTTATTGACTCCATTTGCCCTAAAAAAGGCACTAGTCTAAGTCCTCACTAGAGTAATTGATCAACACAACCTTCAAAAACCTACTCTTTGAACAACCTACTAACCCCTTCTAACTCTAGAATAGCTTGACCTACTAACAACATTGTTGTTGTTACTAAAGTAAGCTACAAACATTAGATGCAGCATTAAAAGCTCAAAAAAGCAATTGTAAAGGTTGAATTATACTTTGTCTTATGTGCTTTTGTCAAATGCTAATGTTAGGACTTCAATGGTTAATGGTTTTCAGTCATTTTGAAGCTATTTTCAAGACATTTTATGTGAAGAATTGCTCTATAAACATTGTTGTTATAAGATTTTTGTTTACTTCATCATATTCAGCAAATTGTTTTTATTAAGAAAGTCCATGGTTTTATGAAGTGCTAACTAGCAAGTGTACTTGCATATATACAGTTTTCTTGTTGCTTTGTTCCGGGCAGGTACACTTCTGACATATTATCTCTTCATTGGTTATTAAACCGAACTTTCAGATCGGTGGTGACTTGTGAGAGGGGATCTTTACCTAGCTACTTTGACTTTCCCTTCTCAAACCCCCAGGTCACCGGGGACGTATCCCTTGGGCCTACCACCCTAAATAGAAAGAGACATCCTATTGAGGTGACAGTGATAGGATAGTCTCTCGTTACACCAATTTGCTTTCCATTTACCTTTTTTTCTATCAAAGTACAAATTCCGCAATAACATTTTGGCCCCGTTGTCGGGGAACACTGAGTCAATATTCCTCAAACGACACTTTTTCGATCAGCCTTTATCCAGAGAAATATTCTTACAAGCTTACCTGGCGACTCCACTGAGGGTGATTCCCTCATTCCTTTGATAATTTCAAGTAAATTATCTAGCGAGTCCACTAATGACGAAGCTAACCATGACTTCTCAATGGGACCCAGGAAACTTCAAGCCTTTAGACATGAGTAAAATCCCAATGCACCCTCAACAAATGCCCCTGAGGTACAAAAAATGGCTCCCGAGATTCACTGGTAGTAATGGGGAAAGAGTCGACTATCACATGGTTGATTTTTGGGCCTTCTTTTAACTCCATCCTATCAGTGATGATGTTGAAGATTTGGCAATGAAACTTTTCTCTGCCACTCTTCACAGAAATGCTAGGAGATGGTATGATAATCTCCTTGTTTCTAGCATCACATCTATGGACCAATTAGAAGAAAGCTTTCTCAAAAAATGGGGTATGAAATTGGAAGACATCCAAACATTACTAAAAAGACTCAAATATGTAAAACAAACTTAGAATGAGACTGTTAGGGATTTCCAGGTTAGGTTTGAGGGATTGCTATATCAAATTCCTAGGAGCCATCATCCTCGAGACAAGTACCTTGTGTATCTCTATACCAATGCACTTTTAGTGCATTTAGGATTTCTCCTAAATAAAAAGGGCCCAAAAACAATCTATGATGCCTATTACATGGCCAGGCAAATCGAGGAGAATATCTCTTTGTCCAAGGGAAAACACATCTTCTCTCTAGGAACCAAAGTTGATGACCCCAAAGGTACTCCAGGCACTCTTAGTTTGGAAAGATTAGTTACCCTTGAAACCTTACTGCTAATTTCCAAGAAGAGGGTGAACAAATCATCGACCAACAAAATGCTAAGGGAAAATATCTTGATGAGGTTTTCCAATCCCATAGAGAAGAGCAAAGGACTGTTGAAGACACAGTTGAGGAGCTGGAACTTGAACAAGATGATGAAGTATCAATATGCACTCCTCCCTCTGATGAAGCCATCCACGAGCCTTTTCCCCCTACACGAGAAGACGAGAATGAGGTTAGTCACTTTCCTTTTCAGGATCTTGACAATGCCTTGTTTTATGATTCAGAGAAGGAAGAAGAAATGGAATCCTCGGCCAAGGTAGATCTTCCTTGTTGTACATTTGAAGATGTAGGAACAACTCATGAGGATGAAACAATGATGCATGTTGAAAACACCCAAGTCCTCGAAGCTCCTGCACAAAAAGAAATATACACGGTGAGTTACTTTCCTTTCCAAAATTTTGATGATTCTTTACTTTATGATTTGGAAAATGAAGAGGAGCTAGATGAGTCTTTAAATGTTTTAAATCCTTCATGTTATGATATAGATAGTGACATGGCTGATAATATTGACAAGTTCATACATGTTGGGAGAAGTAAATGGGATGCAGTTGGTTATGATATGGACCCCATTTACGACATTGAGAATCATTTCCAAGTATTGCCTTTACAGTTATCACAACAGGTTGCTCTTAATTTTGACTAGTGGCAACAAGGAGATGATATAATCACTGATACTTTCCAAACACCCAGGGTTGACCTAGTCCCATATCCTCCTGATGATTTTCGGTCATACCTTGAGGATTTTGATGAGTACTCCTCTGAGCACTTGGATTTACTCCATGAAGAAGATTATCAACCACCTTTGTGCTTAGATCTTGATAGGAGTAAGGACATTGTTTGCCCGAAAAAGGATCCTTGTGATAACGTTCTCTAACCACCTTGGATTACTTCACCTTGCTGTGTCATTAAAGGTGTAGTTGGGAAGTATGTCTTTTGTATTAAGTTTCCTCTAAGGCAAACCCTCAAGTTCAAGGCCAGGTTGAATACCTCAAGAAGAAGTCTCTCATCTCAGTCTTTCAACCTTCCCCTAAGAACTTCTCAGTCACCCTCTAGGTTTTTGCTATTTCCTTCCCAAACCTCAGATTGTGAAGATTTCCAAGGTAGCCAACCTTCAAACTTTTTGAGTAAATCTTGTTGACCACCTATTTCAACTAGGGGTCAACTCCATGTTCCATGAAGATATGTGCCTAATGGTACAACAATTTTGAAATTTTTTCCCAACAGGGCAAATTTTGCCCCCGGCACGCTTTTCAATGTAACCAGAATTTTTGCTCCCCTACGTGGGATAATATTGTAATATGCTAGCATGAGTCAATTTTTGTCTAGTTACCTAGGACTTTATCATTAGGGAAGTCATTTCATCGAGTGTTTTTTTTCCTCAGGTAATTAACCTTGCTTAACTGCGATTTTAATTATCCTTAAGTTTTTCACTCACAAATAATTCTTCAAAGTGGTGAAAGGCATTCTAATGATCGAGCCCAAGGGGTAGATAAGGTCTAGGAGTGTTGTAAATCACCATGCTAGACATTTCCTAGAGTCTCGTGGAATTCCATTAAGTTTTGATAGGATTTTTTTAAATAATTAAAATTCTTGCAAACTGGGATTTTTAATTATTTTTTATGTAAAATGTAAAAAAGTGGTCCTTAGGGATTTTGTATAGGGGTATAATTACTCAAATCAAATGGTTCATGAACCCCTACACCCTTGGACCAAGTCTCAGCTCATTTGGGCAAGTTTTGCTAGACCATTGTCCATGAGGAGTCTAAGTCGGTCAAAAATCAGCATGTAATTGGCTTAATTAAAATAGCCAAATTTTGTAAAAGTCACTAAAGTCATGAGAGAGAGTGGGAAAAGTGTCTCAAATGCATTTCCTAAGTTGGGAAAATGATTTCCAACTTAGAAAGACCCCCTTTGCTTAGCCCACAACCCACATTGAACATTTCCTTAGAAGAGGGGCACCCCCCTTTGCTCAATAACTCATGGGAAATAAAAAATACTTCATGAAGGCACCCAATACTTTGGTAAAAACCCCCATTCATCCCCACTACACTTTTAATTAATGGGGAAGGTGGTTTCCCCCTTCCCCACTCACCCCTCAACCCTTACCCTCCTCTCATAACCTAGAAGTGTGCCCCTCTTGATGTGACCCTCCTTCCATGGATGGATGCCACTTGGAGCACATCCAAGTGGGGTCTCTCTCCATCCTCACCTGTACAAGAGACCCTCTCCCCCTCATTTGATCATCATCTCTTGGAGCAAGTCTATTATGCCAAAATTTCTATCATTTTTTCCCTCTCTCTCTCATGCTCTCATGTGTAAATCTTGCTACAAATATTTGTAGCAACATTTTGTGGATAATAAAGGAATCTTTGGAGAATCTATGGTGTGCATTGGGAGTCTTCTTGGTGCCTTCATTGTGTTCTTGTGAGGTGATACATTTCCATTTCATTTTTGTATTTTGTTTTCACTAAGTTCTAGTTGGAGACTCAAACAAAGTATTTTGCTTGGGTGATATTAGTAGTAGTATTGCTATTGATCTTGTGGTAGTTTCTTATAAAGTTTGCAAAGTATTTTACAAGCTTTTTGGATGCTCTCACCTCCTTGTTTCCTTGTGTAGCAAAGGCAAGCTTGTTTGGGGATCACTAGAGGTTTGAAGGAGTGGTTTTAGAGTGGAAAACTCACTATTTTCAATTATTCAAAGTTTTCAAAATTTACCTAACTTTCTTCTCTTCCTTTCCTTCATTTCTAAGTTTTGTTATGGCATAGAATAGACACTAAGAGTAACATTTTCATATTCAGAAATTTACATTTAAATTGGTGTTTCATTGGGCTAATACTAAGTTAACAAGTTTCTTGGTTTTGTAGATTTTCCTATAAAATATACCTTGCTGTTTTTTACACAGATTTTTAGCTACAAGGGGGAAAAGTTATTGGTATTGAGCCCCAAAGGCCCTCAAAATGCATTCAATATCATATCCCCTTACTCTTCTTCCTCTAAGTCATTGTAAGCCACCCTTGAGAGTCTCTTGGGTGTGCCTTCTCTTAATTTACATCAAAAATCTGATATTGTAATAGTTAGAATTAATTGCCCACACCTTGCAAAGAGAGTGGCCTAAGCCATCCTTGCAAAATCGTGAAGGCTAGAAGTAGTTTTATTTCTTGTTTTTCTTTTCACACCCACCTTGGCCAAAACGATAGGCATTGTGTCTCCACTTGTGCCATTCTCGAGGTTGTTTTTGCTTTCAAGTCATTTTAATTCTTTTATTACACCCACCTTGGCCAAAACGGTAGGCATTGTGCCTCCACTTGTGCCATTGTTGTGGGGTTGCATTTTATCTTTTTTTAAGCAAACTACACCCACCTTGCAAGTACTTGGCATAAGACATCCTTGCAATAACAGAAGGCTTGTATAATTTTAAAATCATTGCAAAAGTAATCTTTTTGTGCTCCATTTTTGCCTCGTATTCTCTCCCCTTGCCACTTTGTGGATCCTAGGTGACAAGAAAGGGAAAACGTTGTGAGTTTAGTAATTAGGCATCCAACCATTATTGTTTCCACCATCAAAAAGGAGGCTTGAGGAAGATACTTTGGGTGCTAGTTTAGGGATGATCTCACAACACTAGGTGTCCCTCAGGTTGAGTACACTTGCTCTTTGGATTTGACCTGTGGAGCTAGGGTAAGGCCTTGTTTGCTTTGTTTATTGAGCACCCAACACTTCCTTTTGGTTGAGAGGATAACGGTTTGAGGTAGTCACATAGTCTAGACTTCAATCTATCACATCTAATCCCCCTAATCAAAGAGAGACTTAAAATTTATTAAAATCAACCTACACACTACATTCACAACATTTGCAATCTCACTTTCAAAGTAATTTATCTTTCAAGTTTTGCAATCATATCTTCAAGCAATTTATTTCACAACATAGCATCTCAAGTTTACTTTTCAAGCAATCTCAAGTTGTGTTGTTCATATTTCAAGCAAGTCACTTTCAAGCAAATCTACTTTTCAAGCAACTTCTTTTATTGTGGATATCTCATGTTCATTGGTATAAAATCTAATTCTTCTTTTGTATAAATGTAAAATCATCTATTTGGTTATTCTTTTTCATCATAAATTTCACATTTGACATGCTTCAATTATTTCTTTTATAACTTGGTGTAAGTTGAAATTCTTCAGTATTTAACTATTCTTTAGTTTTTTTTGTGTATCTTGTGCAATTATCTAATTTGTCATTTCCTTGTAAGTTATCTTGCCATATTTCATTTGTATATTTCATCTTGTAACTATCTCAAGTGTAAAGTAATTTCTTTCTTTATTGTTGACAATCAATAACATTGTCTATTTCTTGTATAATTGTACTTAGGTCTTTTGTTGTAACTTTAATTGACCCCATTACCTAACCTTAGGCACCAGTCATAGTTGACTTAGGGAAATCGTTGATTTTCATTAAAGATTTGCACTTGCATTGTTGTTTTCCATATAGGCTAGCTCCCCCTTGCCTTTAATAAACTAAAATTAAGTCCTAGAATTCATTTAATAATTCACATAGCAACTAGGAACTACCCCCTTTGGCTTCCCTAGGGGTAAGCCTAGACGGAAAAGGTTCAAGTCGAGGTGACAGTGGGCTTGAACCTAGGCATTGAGCCTCCAAGGACACACTAAGTGGATTGGACTTAGTCCACATTAGTAAGTGTGTATAAGGACGGCAACAAGTCTATTGGACCTCTGACTTTTCACGATCCCTTTCTGAGACGGATTGAGCACTCTCCTGAGAGTATGACTCGGCATGATTTGGTCCCTCCCTTCCGCCTCCATGAGTTGGACTCTATGATTTCCGATTATGTAGTACATTCTCTAACTCATGTTATTTGTGTGCTTAACTTATCACTGTTTTGGTTTATGATGAAGCACAGAGGCAGGTATTGTGAGACATTGCTAGGGTGATTTCACTAGTTATTTGATTTCACCTAGCCTTCAACCAACAGGTAAGTAGAGGTAAGTAGGTAGGCATTTTCATTCATTGTATATATCATTGCATTTCATGCTAGAGTAGTTTGTATTTCCATTTGTACATATGTTTGTTTTCATTTTTGT
>ML788062.1:42635-84634 GCA_009831015.1 Picea engelmannii
GTGGGCTGGATCTTCAATGTGTGAGCAGTGTGTTAGTGACCCTATCCTAGTCTGTTGTACTGCCCTCAAGCAAGGGTATTTCTGAAGGGTTACTATTTGGTAAGGCTCCTACACTGTCCACTGTAGAAACAAGGGTTTACTTATAGTCCTGTGTGTATAGATCTGAGGGTTTCTTGGGCAAAGTTTCTGGCTGGGAAGGGTTTGGGTCCTTTGGTGTTTTTGTTCCAGTAACCCTTAAGCTTGTTGGCTTGAAAGTTCCTTCTTTCTTTGGCATAAGAGATCCACTTGGTCCATGAACTGAACCTTTGTTTGAGCATAACAATCAGGACCTATATCTATTGTGGTTACAGTACTATCTTCAGAGGTAGGTTATTGTACCAGGTATGTTTCCTACTTGTTTCTCCTTGAGTTAGATCTGATCTTATTAGAGATTTGTTTATGATCATTTAAGCAGAGTTTTAACACTGTGTTACTTAGATCTGCGGTTGTATCTAAAGAGCTGCTCATTACTGTCTATGATCTGAAACTTGTTCATCATATAGATCTTTTGTTATCTGATCTTAGCTTAAAGTACTAATGTTAGATCTGATATATTTTCTGAGTTCTACTCTTCTGCTGCTACTGTATATTATAGATCTATCTTTTATATACTCTGATCTCAGTTTAAGCTACAGATCTAAGTTGTTCTTGCATTGAAATTAAAAGGAGACTTCTGTTTTTCAAAATTACCCTAAATCTAACATTTACCTAATAGATTTTGCCAAGAAACCGTTTTTTTCTTGAAGTTATTGCTAAGGGCCTTGCCATTGCAACACCCTAGCACGTATTGCTTCATCTTAGCCGTCATTTGCTTCATCTTTGAGTTAAAGAGGGAGGAAAATTTACTAAGGCCTAGGGTTACCTACACCTTAGTAATTATTTTCCCCTAGGGTTTGGTGGTTGAAGCCTTGGCTTACCAACACTTCAATTATCAACCCCTCTTATCTTTGGCTCTCCTATTATCATCCTTTTCCTTCAACATTTGTTGCCACTTTATTGACTCCATTTTTCCCTAAAAAAGGCACTAGTCTAAGTCCTCGCTAGAGTAATTGATCAACACAACCTTCAAAAACCTACTCTTTGAACAACCTACTAACACTTTCTAACCCTAGAATAGCTTGACCTACTAACAACATTGTTGTTCTTACTAAAGTAAGCTACAGCCATTAGATGCAGCATTAAAAGCTCAAAAAAGCAATTGTAAAGGCTGAATTATACTTTGTCTTATGTGCTTCTGTCAAATGCTAATGTTATGACTTCAATGGTTAATGGTTTTCAGTGATTTTGAAGCTATTTTCAAGACATTTTATGTGAATTATTGCTATATAAACATTGTTGTTATAAGATTTATGTTTACTTCATCATATTCAGCAAATTTCTTTTATTAAGAAAGTCCATGGTTTTATGAAGTGCTAACTAGCAAGTGTACTTGCAAATATATAGTTTTCTTGTTGCTTTGTTCCGGTAAGGTACACTTCTGACATATTATCTCTTCATTGGTTATTAAACCGGACTTTCTGATCGGTTGTGACTTGTGAGAGGGGATCTTTACCTAGCTACTTTGACTTTGCCTTCTCAAACCCCCAGGTCATCGGGGACGTCTCCCCTCGACGTACCACCCTAAATAGAAAGAGACATCCTATTGAGGTGACAGTGATAGGATAGTCTCCCGTTACACCAATTTGCTTTCCATTTACCTTTTCTTCTATCAAAGTACAAATTGTCGATAACAATGCCCTTACCTAGGAGGTTGTTACCCTAATCAGCATGATGGCTACCCTAATGGGTGTGTTACAACAAAATCTAGCACCCCTGTATGATGTAAAGTCCTAAGCATCAAGGAGTTAGTTTTGTGCACTCAGGAAGGCTACCCATTGTCACCACAGTATCTCTTCCTCAAATTTTTGGTTGGCTCTTCTCTAACTCAAGTGGGGCTTCCCTAAAGATAGGATTGTTAAGGCTATAGAGTGAATGCTTGAGGCTATAGAGTGAAGAATTAGCCTAAGAAAAACAAATGGTCATAGTAAAAGTGGAATAAATGAATGGTGTGGGAAAGGAATATGAAGGTAGAAACCCCAAGACCAGTGCCTACCAAATTTTGGACAAATGGAATCAAGGAAGATCACTCTAAAGAGGGTTGTTTTAAGAATGATTACAAAAGATAGGGCTGCAAATAACATGCCACAATCCACCTTAATAGTGTTGGAAATAACTATAGAAATAAATCTTGGAGAATCGTATTAGTGCTACTTTAGAACAAGTCGATGAACATGCTGCCCTACAATGATATATTAATTACAACAACTTGTTTAATGGTGAAAAATTAATATATGAAGAAATATAACAGAAAAAAGGAAATAAGAAGAAGAGTCTCCATACATTACCCCTATCTAAATGGTAGATGCTCCATTACAAGGGCTTCACAACACATTCTTTGAAAGAGATTCCTACAATTATCCAACAACATTAAAAGCATGCAAAAAAATTTAGCGTCACATATCATGGAATGATACCTCCAATCGTCCATTTGGCTCGCCAAAATGATTTACAATAGCCCAAGGGGAGAGCTCCTCAATCCCCAAATTCCCAACCATTACAATGGGGAGAGAACTCCTCTTTATAGAGTGAGTTTTTTCTCTCATACAATAAACTATTATTATCTTTTAACTAACTCCATGACAAGTCAAAAAAATCTTATAATGACATAGTTACATATCTCCTAAATCCATGGTTGATGATGTTACGACATGTGGAAACTTCTCCAAGGAAATTCGCCTTCATCCAAAAATAGTAGTATGGACCAAATATTGCCCATAAAGGAGATGCACCACCAAAAATAGGCATCAAACCAAGTCAAATGCCAATTGTCCACATGGAATGCACCCTCCAAGAGGGTGCATGTATGCAAACACTCCACATGTGTGAATTCCAAGGTAGCCAACTCCATGGATGAATCTACAAGAATACAAGTGAATGGAGCACTCCACAAGAAAAGATGTAGTCAAAATGCCAAAATAGCAAGTGAACCATCCCACAAAGAAAATCCAAGCAAATAAGGGCGAACTAGGGTTTTGACCATGCCAAAATTCCATCGAATAATAATATATATACCTCCAAGAATAGCAAGAAATGTCTCTGCTACCCTCCAAGTTGCACTAGGATGGACTTGCAGTTGAGCCGCCAAAGATTGAACAAAGTCTTGTTCAAATTTAGAGTTCAGAAGTCTAGTTCTCTGGTTTCTCTAGCACCCAAAAGAAGGAAGCACCAACTCCCTGAGTGTTCCAGCACCAACTGGATGGAAGCACCAACTTCTAGTCACACAAGCACCAACCTATATAACAGAGAACAATAGTTCTCCCTTGCACCACCCTGCCACCCTTGTTTTTCTGGCTGAAACCAAATGGAAGATACAACTCCCTGTGTTCAAGCACCCACTTGAAACTCTGAGGACAACAGTCCTCCCTAGCACCTCCCAACCACCCTGCTTATAAATCTTTGATACAGGATTAGAGTTATTACAGTGATACAGGATTTATCAATGGCTTACCAGTCACATCATTGTTCTGCTACACTGCTCTGCTCTACCTACATTAGTGTCTTCCTGCTTGCATCTGTTGCGCTTTCTGTTCTTTTTCTTTTTATGATCTGTGCACCATATTCATACCATGTGCTATCCTCCTCCTATGCATTTCAGCTTCTACACAGCCTTCTTTTACTCACATGAATCACACTCAACAGCAGCCCAAATCTCTTCTTTGTTCTGCGTTTTTATCCTCTCTGTGCACCTTATGCCATCTCAAGCGCAATGTCTCTGCATGCTCTTTACAGTGACACTATTCTACCCCACAGTTTGTTCACTGTAACTTCTCCTTGCTCTCACTTAGCAACACCCCAGAATACCTTGCCTTATTTGTTCTTCATCTATTACTCACGTCGAGACATATCCTGATCATCATGGAAACTCTTCATCTTTTCTGGCAGTTCTATTGCCTGTGGGTTCATCATCAGTGGTCGTTAGGCTGAGATTCCTTAGCCTCTCTGGCAGTCGAGACTCTTCATCTTCTTTGTCATTACCGAATCTCTTCATCATCACTAGACGTTATCCTAAGATTCCTTGACCTCTCTGGCAATCGAGACTATGTCTTCTTTGTCGATCACCCTGAAGCCTCTTCGAATTCTCTATGCAGAAACAATCAGTGGTTTCTGGCAGTTCCCCAGAGAACCTCCGCGCGCTCATGCTCTTGGCGCTTTTTCCCTTTTTGCGAAAAACTACACAGTGGGCGCTAGCTCTTCTGGCTAAGCCCCTTCCTTTCACGCGACCACTGGCGGTGACCATACGCCTATCCAATAAGGAGTTTCGTGATTTCATGTTTCGGCTATTTTCCTGTGAGTCATCTTGACTCTTCCAACTCCCGGTATCCGAAATAGAGCCTACCTATGCTAGCTCCTCCCTTTAATGTTCGTTGATGCGACCACTGGTTGTGACCAATCGCTAATCAAAAGAGTGCTTTGCGATTTCGGCAATCTCCAATGTGGAGCCTAGCGACATGCTAGTTTCTCCCTTAATCCTTCGACGATGTGACCTCCAGCTGTGACCATGAGCCTACGCTAGCAGGCGCTTCGCGATTTCGCACTTCGAGGATTCTATAGCAAGTTGTCTCCAAAACTCCCGATACGCGAAACTCCGAGATGGCTTCATATCAGATCAACGGTCGAGATTTCTCGGTGATCCGACGGCTATCCTCCGCTCCGGGACTTCAGCCTTCGACACTTTGGGGGAGTGTTGATGGTAAAACTCCCGAAGCAAAACTCCCGGAGTGACGTAACTCTTGCGTCACTTGATGGCGTGTCATGAGCCGAGTGGTTGCCACGTGTCACTCAGATTCGTAATATTCACGTACTTGAAACGTCGAATCATCTTGACACTTGTCCTTGTATGATTGCGCCACGTGTCTTGGCTGACGTAGTCTGCCACCTGTCCTTGCTGACGTGGTCTGCCACATTCACCTCCTGGATCTAACGGCCCAAATTAGTCCTCGATCCAACGACTCAGATCATATCGCGATTTCGCGTTTCGCGAGTTGGAAGGTTAGAGCACTTCTTTCCTTTGACTTTCCAGTCAGCGAAATGTTGATCTCTCGCCACGTGTCCTTCGGATCGAACGGTCCCCGAGATTTCGTGTTTCGTGAATCTGCGGACTACTCGACGCAGTTCTCCCAATTCGCGATTCTGCGAAACTGCTCATCTGCTGCCACATATCCTCTTTGACGATGGACGGTCCCCCTGCTTTCGGGACTTTGTAAGCCCACTTCACCTTGCACTTAACAGTTGTACATGTTCTTCTGGATCCAACGACAGTCGGTCCCCGAGCTCAGATCTGACACCTCAGATCTGTTCTCCTTCTCTGCGTGCTCCTCCTATCTAGACTCTGATCTGACGACCATCAGGAATTCAGGATGGGTGATCCAACGATCATTGTTGCTCTTCCTCCTGAGCTTATGCATCCTTCCGACTTGGAAGAATTTCTAAGTGTCAAAGGTTGTGCGACCTTTGCTCGTCCTGTGAGTCCTTCTCTTGGTCCTCAGCTGCACTTCTGGAAAGCGCAAGGCGCTATCTCTTCTGAGCTTTGATCTCGTCTCTAGCTTGCTCTTCTATGTCTTCACTGTTGTTCTTGTGCCATCGACGTTGCACTGTTGATCTTGCCATCAATGACAAGCATACTTCTGCCTACAAACATGCCAACAATCTCCCCCTTTGGCATTGATGGCAACCCTGAACGGATGCACTATTCTGCTTAGAGCTCCAACTCTAGCATCCACGCATCCACACTTTTTCTCCACCTTTGACATCAATGTCAAAGAAAAAAACATGCTCCCCCTGAGTTGTTGCAGTACTTTTCCGGAGGTATCAGATATTCAACCAACACATACTCCCCCTGACAGGATGGACTCTCTTAGATTGATAGTGGGGTCACGCCCAACTTCTAGCGTAGATACTCAAACGGAGCTTGTGCAAGTGGTTTAGTGAAAATATCAGCAATCTGATCTTTGGATGGAATATAATGCAAAGAAACCACAGAGTTGGTTACCTATTCCCTCAAGAAGTGATACTTGATGGGTATATGCTTGGTCTTGGAGTGGAAGATAGGATTCTTTGACACACTGATTGCACTGGTATTATCACAATGGATTTGAATCGATGCAGTATAATTTATCCCCAAGTCTGCAAGTGTTTGAATCATCCACAATACTTGGGTATAGCAGGTGGCAGCTGCAATGTATTCAGCTTTTGTAGTTGATAAGGAAATGGAACCTTGCTTCTTGCTCAACCACACTACTAGAGAATCTCTTAAGAAGAACACACCTCCACTCTTGCTTTTCCTTTCATCCACGCAGTTAGCCCAGTCAGCATTTGAATACACTGATAGTTGAAAATTTTGATTCCTAGGATACCATAGGCTGTAGTCCATTGTTCCTTTCAAGTATCTGAATATTCTTTTGACAGCTAACAAATGACTTTGTTTAGGTGGAGCCTGATACCTTCCTACCATTCCAACAGCATACATTATGTCTGGACGGGATGCTATGATATACAATAGGTTGCCTATCATAGACCTATATGAACTCTAATCAGCATCAGGTGAAACATCATCCTTGTTTAACTTACATCCAGTGACCATAGGTGTGTTCATAGGTTTAGAATCTTCCATTTGAAACCTTTTCAACATTTCTCTTAGATATTTTTCTTGAGAAAGAAATATCCCTTCAGACCTCTGAGTGATTTGCAGACCAAGAAAAAATGGCAGTTCCCTATCATAAACATTTTAAATTCAGACTGCATGGTAGAAGCAAACCAATTTACCAATGAAGCATTATTACTACAGAAGATGATGTCATCTACATAGACAAACACAATGAGCAAATCATTACCCTCTTGTTTGATATATAGATTGTTGTCAACTATTCCTCTCTTGAATCCTTTGTCTTGTAGATACGTATCCAGTATGTGATACCAGGCACGAGGAGCTTGTTTCAACCTAAGTTGTAGGAAATGCCCCCCCCCCCCCTCGGTTTTGGGCAGGAAACCGATACGAAACTCAGAAATCGGTACGGTAAGGCCAGGAAACGCCCCTAACCGTACTGTACGGCGTTTCCTGATTTGGAAACGTCGTACGGTACAGACAGTGGCGTTTACTGGCCGTACCAGCCCGTACGGCCAGCGTTTCGAGCGTCTTTGAGGCAAAATAAAAAATAAAAAAAGGGGCCATGGGGCCCACAAACAGTGAAATATATTTTTTTTTGCATTTTCTTATGTTTTTCTTGCATCATTATTGCATTTTTTTTGCATCATTATGTTTTTCTGGCAATATAATGTCTTATTTTTAAAAAAACTATATATACATATATATATATATATATATATATATATATATATATATATATATATATATATATTTTAATTTTTTTATATATGGCGTTTCCCCAGACATTTCCATTTTTGGGGGCCTCTTTTGTACCGTCCCGGTTTCAGAAACTTGGAAACGTTTCCCCATTTCGTGCAACTTAGGTTTCAACCCATATAAGGCTTTCTTCAGCTTGCAGACAAAGTCAGGATTATTTGACAGTTGGAACCCCTCTAATTGCTCCATATAGACTTCTTCTTTTAGATCTCCATTTAGAAAAGTTGACTTGACATCCATTTGATAGACTTTACACTGTTTATGACAAGCATAGGCAAGAAACATTCTAATAGCTTCTAATCTTGCTACAGGCGCAAATGTTTCATCAAAATCCAGTCCTTCTATTTGAGCATACCCTTTACAGACCAATCGGGCTTTATTCCGAACAATTTGTCCTTTTCATTTTATTTTTAAACACCCATTTGGAGCCAATTACATTCTTATCTATCGGTCTAGGAACGAGCTCCCAAGTATTGTTTTTCTCAATCTGATCCAGTTCATCGTTCATTGATTTTAACCAATTTACATCTTCACTGGCTTCATTGAAGTTTTTGGGTTCCACCATGGATATGAAGGCTATATGTGATTGTTCGGTGTTTTTGATTATCCTTCTCCTGGTTTGTACACCTTTGTCTTTCTCACCAATTATCTGACTTGCAGGATGATTCTTTTGAGTAATTCTGGAGGAAGAATTTGATGTTGTCTGCCTGAGTATTTGCATCTTCATCTGACTCAGAGTCTTCTCGTTTTGATTCTTGGACCTATTCAGCTTCAACTTCATCTATATCCTCTATTGTTGATTCATTATTGTTCACCTCTCTTACTGGTATTCCTTCATCAATTTTTATGTCAATACAGTCAACCAATTTATGCAACCTCTCATTATAGCATCTGTATCATTTACTGTTTGTAGCATACCCTAAGAAGATGCCTTCATCAGCCCTATCATCATACTTGCCAAGGTTCTCATTATTATTTTTTATGTAGCACTTACTCCCAAAGACTTTGAAGTGTTTGATTGAAGCGGGTCTTCTATACCATAGTTCATAAGGTGTTTTGTCACTGTGTGGTCTCAGGTGGGCTTTGTTAAGAACATGGACTGTTGTGTGTATTGCTTCTACCCAGTAGGTTAGACCAATGTTCTTCTCATTCATCATTGACCTGGCCATTTGCTGCACAGTTCTGTTTTGCCTCTCAACTACTCCATTTTGTTGTGGAGTTCCTGGGATTGTGTATTCTCTCTTGATCCCATTTTTATCACAGAATTCCTTAAAATCACTTGACAAAAATTCTCCTCCTCTGTCTGATCTTACTGCCTTTAACCTCTTACCTGTTTCATTCTCAGTTAAAGCCTTAAATATTTTAAATTTCTCAAATGCTTCAGCTTTTTCTTTGAGAAAAGCAACCAAAGTAAGTCTGGAGTAATCGTCAATGATCAGCATAAAGTAGTTTTCCTTCCATGTGCCTTCCTGTCTTGATGGTCCACATAAATCCATATGAATTAATTGGAGTGGTTTCTCTGTTGAAGTAGAGCTCTTGGATTTAAACTGAGTCATGGTTAGCTTTCCTACTTGGCAGGGTTTACACACAGAGTCTTGTGGCTTTAATATTCTTGGAAGATCTTTTACTTCCTCAAGATTTTTGAGCTTGATTAAGTGGTCAAAGTTTAGATGTCCAAGTCTCCTATGCCATAACCAGCTTTCATCATCTTTGCTTAGATGACACTCTTCTCTATCTTCTTTCAGCACATATACATTATTATCTATCCTTATGCCTTTAGCCACCACTTGTCCTGAGTTTACAGACTTTATCTTGCAATCCTTGGAAGTGAACACCACTTCACATCCTCTATCACACATTTGACTTACACTGAGCAAATTATGTTTCAGCCCATCTACAAGCAAAACATCCTGAGCTTTTCCTTTTCCATTACTTAAACTTACGATCCCTTTACCCTTGATTTTACCTGGACCATCATTTCCAAAGGTTACGTTTCCTGATTTGCTTTCACTTAGAGATAGAAACTTACCTTTGTCTCTCGTCATATGTTTAGAGCATCCACTGTCAATATACCATGGTTTCTTTTGTCTTTGAGTTGACAGCACTAGTCCAGACTTGTCATTTTCTTTCTTCTTCCAAACCTTGACATTTTCAGCAGAAGGATTCAAGTCTGGCTCGTAGTTCCTTAAGCGATAGTCTGCAGCTTTATGTCCAAAATTATGGCAGGTGTAACATTCAGATTCATTGAATAAAGTATCATAACGATTGTTTTGCTTAACCTATGCCCTTTTTTCAGCCATCACATGATTCGCAGTGTGTGATTGTTTGTTACTTGGCTGTCTCATTCTTTGTTGCTGCAGATATCTATTCCTTGAGTGTTTTGATTGCTCATATCTAAATCTTAAAGAACAGTTTACAGCTTTGTGACCAAAGTTAGAACAGAAAAAACAATATCCATAGAAAAATCCTTTGTACCTGGAAGATGGTTGTCTTCTTTGAGCAGGTCGATTTCTTTGTTCTACAGTTTCAGTTCTGGTATTTTTTCTTTCACTCTTCCTTGGCGGTTGATTATCTTCCTCTGTTTCTCCATATTTGTTGTTGTCAATAAATGTAGATTTGACAAACTTGATGGAATCTTTGTTGCTTGGCTTACTACACCTTGATCCTTCTTCATAACCCAAACCAGTTTTCAAATTTGGATTCCTCTGCTGATTGAGAATGGTGGTTAATCCTTCTAAGGCTTTAATGCTTGGAAGATTTTGGAGATACAATGCTTTGAACTTCTCCATCTCTTTTCTGGTCTTTACTACCTCTTCCTCCAAGGCTTCACGTCTTGCCTTCTTCTCTGATAACTGTTGTTTCAGAATATCCTCTATTTTCTTTGCCTCTTCTAACTCCACCTTTAGCAGGGCAAAGTCTTCATCATTCTTTTCAAACTACATCAACAATTGTTTTTGTTTTCTTTTCTCGAGTCTGAGTCTGTCAATTTCTTCTAAGGCACTGATTAGTTCACCTTCCATATCAACCACAGTTTCTTCATCATTAGCATCACTTCCTGTGCTTTTATTATCATAATTCTCTTTGGCCATAAGCATGAATTCATTTACCTTGTCTTCACAGGAAGAGTCACTGTCTATGTCTTCTGAAAAGTCATCATTGTTTACGCATAAACTTTTCTTTTTATCAAATCTTTTGGATTTGTACTTCTTTTCACCTTCAGAATTATGATCTTGCTTCTTGTGTAGACACTTAAGATGCAAAGTGACCTATCTTTCCACAGTTAAAACACTTGAAGGACAACTTGCCTTGATACTTGCCTGATCCTTTCTTTAATCTTCTCACAAATTTTGCTTCAATTTCATCAGGCTCATAATCCTCATCCTTATCTGCTTTAAATGATGCTTCTCTAGAGGTGGGTTTATCTTTACCTATCCTCATTTCATATGCAGTCAACGTTCCTAGAAGTTGATCAAAAGCCAAAGATTTTAGGTCATTAAGTTCTTCTATAGCAGAGACCTTCGGGTTGAACCTATCTGGTAGAGATCTCAAAATTTTCTGAACTAAAGAGGGTTCCTCAATTTTTTCACCAAGTGCTTTCATTGCATTCACTAGTTCTTCAATTCTCAGAAAGTACTTCCCAACAGTTTCATCCTCTTTCATCTTTAGTTGTTCAAACTGTACTCTGTAGATTTGAAGCTTGGCGTCCTTTACCTTCTCGTTACCTTCATAACTGCTAATGAGTTTGTCCCACATTTCTTTGGCAGTTTCTAAGTGCATAACTGATCTACCTATAGATAAAAGGAACTGACTCTGGTACCAATTGTTGGACAACTGAGAGGGCGGGTGAATCAGTTGTTACTGTGCTTAAACAATTTTGCCCATTTTAAACTCTTTACTGAACACATAATGACAATCACCATGATGCTGGGAAATAAGCAATAGAATGTTAAACATCAATCACACACATGAAATATATAGGGACAGATAATTCCTGAGGAAACCCATAAAGGGGAAAAACCTCTTCTTCTTGATATGATAAGTAATCTTTACATTTTGTACATTATCACACTTATGAGCTCCAACTCATTGTGAGGCTACCACCTCTGTCTTGCAAGCTGCAACTTGCTGAGAGCACCAACTCTCTGGTTTCTCTAGCACCCACTAGAAGGAAGCACCAACTCCCTGAGTGTTCCAACACCAACTGGATGGAAGCACCAACTTCCAATCACACAGGCACCAACCTGTATAACAGAGAACAGTAGTTCTCCCTTGCACCACCCTGCCACCCTTGTTTTTCTGGTTGCAACCAGATGGAAGCTACAACTCCTTGTGTTCAAGCACCCACTTGAAACTCTGAGGACAACAGTCCTCCCTAGCACCTCCCAACCACCCTGCTTATAAATCTTTGATACAGGATTACAATTATTACAATATTACAGTGATACAGGACTTATCAATGGCTTACCAATCACATCATTGTTCTGCTACACTGCTCTACTCTACCTGCATCAATGTCTTCTTGCATGCATCTGTTGTGCTTTCTGTTCTTTTTCTTTTTATGATCTGTGCGCCATATTCATACCATGCGCTATCCTCCTTCTATGCATTTCAGCTACTACACAGAGCCTGCTTTTACTTGCATGAATCACACTCAATAGCAGCCCAAATCTCTTCTTTGTTTCGCGTTTTTATCCTCTCTGTGCACCTTCTTCCATCTCATGTGCAATGTCTCTGCATGCTCTTTACAGTGACACTATTCTACCCCACAATTTGTTCACTGTAACTTCTCCTTGCTCTAGCTTAGCTCCACCCCAGAATACCTTGCCTTATCTGTTCTTCATCTATTACTCATGTCGAGACATATCCTGATCATCATGGAAACTCTTCATCTTTTCTGGCAGTTATGTTGCCTATGGGTTCATCATCAGTGGTCGTTAGGCTGAGATTCCTTAGCCTCTCTGGCAGTCAAGACTCTTCGTCTTCTCTGTCATTACCGAATCTCTTCATCATCAATGGACATTATCCTGAGATTCCTTGGCCTCTCTGGCAGTCGAGACTATTTGTCTTCTCTGTCGATCACCCTGAAGCCTCTTCGAATTCTCTATGCAGAAACAATCAGTGGTTTCTGGCAGTTCCCCAGAGAACCTCCCCGCGCTCATGCTCTTGGCGCCTTCCCTTTCTACGAAAAACTGCACAGTGGGCGCTAGCTCTTCTGGCTAAGCCCCTTCCTTTCACGCGACCACTAGCGGTGACCATACGCCTATCCAATAAGGAGTTTCGTGATTACTCGTTTCGGCTATTTTCCTGTGAGTCATCTTGACTCTTCCAACTCCCGGTATCCGAAATAGGGCCTAGCTATGCTAGCTCCTCCCTTTAATATTCACTGATAAGAGCACTGGTTGTGACCAGTCGCTAATCAAGAGAGTGCTTCGCGATTTTGGCGATCTCCAATGTGAAGCCTAGCGACGTGCTAGTTCCTCCCTTAATCCTTCGGCGATGTGACCTCCAGCTGTGACCAGGGGCCTACGCTAACAGGCGCTTCACAATTTCGCACTTAGAGGATTCTGCAGCGAATTGTCTCCAAAACTCCTGATACGCGAAACTCCGAGATGGCTTCATATCAGATCATCGGTCGAGATTTCTCGGTGATCTGTCGGCTATCCTCCGCTCCGGGACTTCAGCCTTCGAGACTTTGGGGGAGTGTTGATGGTAAAACTCCCGAAGAAAAACTCCCGGAGTGACGTAACTCTTGCGTCACTCGATAGCGTGCCATGAGCCGAGTGGTTGCCACGTGTCACTCAGATTCGTAATCTTCACGTAGTTGAAACGTCGAATCATCTTGACACTTGTCCTTGTATGATTGCGCCACGTGTCCTGGCTGACGTAATCTGCCACCTGTCCTTGCTGACGTGGTATTTCACATTCACCTCCTGGATCTGACAGCCCAGATTAGTCCTCGATCCAACGGCTCAGATCATATCGCGATTTCACGTTTTGCGAGTTGGAAGGTTAGAGCACTTCCTTCCTTTGACTTTCCAGTCAGCGAAATGCTAATCTCTTGCCACGTGTCCTCCGGATCGAACGATCCCCGGGATTTCGCGTTTCGCGATATCTGCGGACTGCTCGACCCAGTTCTCCCGATTCGCGATTCTGCAAAACTGCTCATCTGCTACCACATATCCTCTTTGACGATGGACGGTCCCCCTACTTTCGGGACTTTGTAAGCCCGCTTCACCTTGCACTTAACGGTCGTGCACGTTCTTCTGGATCCAACGACGGTCGATCCTCGCACTCAGATCCGACGCATGAGATATGTTCTCCTTCTCTACGTGCTCCTCCTATCTGGACTCTGGTCTGACGGCCATCGAGAATTCGGGATGGGTGATCCAATAATCACTGTTGCTCTTCCTCCTGAGCTTACGCATCCTTCCAACTTGGAAGAATTTCTAAGTGTCAATGGTTGTGCGACCTTTGCTCGTCCTGCAAGTCCTTCTCTTGGTCCTCGATTGCACTTCTAGAAAGCGCAAAGCGCTATCTCTTCTAAGATTTGATCTCTTCTCTAGCTAGCTCTTCTGTGTCTTCACTGTTGTTCTTGTGCCATCGACGCTGCACTGTTGATCTTGCCATCAATGACAAGCATACTTCTGCCTGCAAACATGCCAACAGGCCCTTCAACATCTTCCTTCTTCTTCTTTCACGCATTTTCCATACCCCCATGGGGAATTGTAATAAGATGAGCTAGCATGATGAACTTTGTAAAAGGATTATCCCCCTAAGACTTGGTCATTAGTACATTACTCTAGAGTGTTTTTTTTACTTGTTAATTATATCTTGCTACATAAGCGAGTTATAATTTCTAAGTTTTTTCACTCAATATCCTCCAAAGCTAGAGTATGTCCCGGTGGCTAGGCCTTGGTGTGTTGTCTAAGTCTAGTGTCTAATGTATATTACCATTCTAGTCATCACTTTTGAGTCGTATGGAAATGCACTAAGTCCCCTTTAGGAGTTTTTTTAATGTTTTCAGCAAATAAAAATTTTCCCGCAAAAACGGGATATTTTAATTGTAATTTATGTATAAGTTTAATAAGTGGTATTAGGAGGCATCATATTCCTTGGGAGTACTCATTTTCTTGCTTAGAGTACCCACTTTACCTATGTACGCCCTTTGTTGAGTGAAAATAGTGATTTTTAATCACTAAAAATCAATCTCTCCAAAAGGGAAAACAAAAGACATAAAAAAGACAAAAAATCAGCATTGCTATTTTTTGGGAAACATGTTGAGGACATGTTTTGAGTCAACTAGCCCTCTCTATCAGTTCACTAAGCCTTGTTGGCACATAAGATGGAGTTGTGGTTGAGTTAGAGGATGAGATGTGGCATTGGGAGGAGATCCCAAGAAAAGGGTGCACCCCTCTTCCTCTATGTGGCACATTCTCAAGGAAGGGCGCACATCCCAAGGAGGCTGCCATCTCTCTTGGGCCATGTGTCGCCCCTCCCATCTTCCTACTCCCTCACATGTGGCGCCTTCTTGAGTTATTGGGAGTGGTGTCACTCTTTCCTCACCAACTTGTCATTACATTCTCTCCAAGTGGTGAGCCCTCCCTCATTGGGAAGTGTGCCCCTCCGCTTATTTAAACAAGCTCCCTCTCCCTTTGCAGAGTTAGAATTGGAGACTTGGGAAAATATTGTTGTAATGCTTCTATGCTTTTGGAATTGAAATAAAGACTTTGGAAGTCCTACCTGTGTATTGTGCAATACGTGGATGTTCCATGTTCCTTTGATGTATTGAGGTAACTATAGGATTGCTTTCTTGCAATTGTGTTTTGTTAAATTTGTCCTTGAATAACAAGATCTATTAAGTTAGTTTTCATTTTTAAATCTTGTAATTGTTTACATATGTGATTGAAGATTTCATGTTCATTGAGGTTAATTAACATGTTTTCTAGATCCCATGTGTAGGGAGCACCCATCCTTGACGAAGTGTTTGCAGGAATTTTCTAAGTTTGCAGGGCCTTGGGATTGGAGGTGTGGAGGATTCTAGCTTGAATCTCCATCATCTTCAACCCTTTTCTACGGGAACAAAGTCTCTCTACAATCCACGAAGAAAACTCCATAACCCAACGTTTCATTCCTTCCGGCAGTTCTCTTTCTTTTCTCTTTCTCAACAAAATCAAAAGCTTTCTTCTGGTTACTTTTTCATTTGAATGCAAAGTAAACATTTTGTCATTTTAAAGTTATATTTGAAGAAAAATATCATTGCATGCTGAAATAAAAGTGATATATTCATTTCGTTTGTAAAAGTTTTATTTTGAAGTAGATCTAGCTTGTTTGGTTCAATCTTTTATCTAGTTTTCAAGTAACTCTCTAAAGGCTAGAAGATAGATCAAGGTTTATGAGCTTTAAATTTAATACTTGGCAACTTTAGTGTCCTTTTATTTGTTGTTCTGAACAGCAAATAAAACCACTAAGGAAGCTTGTCATTTGGCTTTCCTTTGTGATTGCAAATTGCTAGTTTAGTTTACTTTTTACTTAGAATTGTTTCGCCACAGTTTGACCTTTTCCGCAAGTTGTCCAAAGTGATTTTGGGCATCTTTGGGGGTTGTTTACTTCCTGTTTTTGCAGGAAAGACAAACAGCCAAGAGGAGACTCTGCCCAATGTTTGAGGATTTGGACCATCCAAGACCCCTGGAAACACCTTTCCTCCATTCTTAATAAATTTATGAAACTTGTAAGCTAGTTGATCCTCCTTCTATAAAGGATCACAAGCATTCCTGAAAAGAGATCGTAAATCATTAATAAAATCAGTGGGCTACCCAATGCCCAGCTTCAATCCCCCCAGGGGGGATCGGTGTCTTTTGTGTGTTTATTTCATTTTAGATTTTGCTTTATTTTGCTAACTTAAAAGGATAAAATAAACCCACAGCACCGCAAAACATTAGTTAGATTTCATTTTCTAGATTAGTTTAGTTTAGTTTTCCTTTTTGCAATTTCAATTTGGCAAATAAACCATCCCCTCAGCAGCCCTAGTATGTTCTTGACCCTCGCAAGCTTGCTCGACTTTGGGTTCCATACAAAACGGGAACTAGTCAGTGTGGATTTAGTATAATAGGACAATCTGATAGTTGTTATTGTTCACTTGGGATCCTACATTGAACTTGTGTGTGAAGTAAGAGGGATACCCTCTAATGAGATTTGTTCTCTCCTCATTAGACCTACGACATTGTTCTTTGTACCCAATTGAGGGATAATCTCTAAAGGGCCAAACATTTAGCTAGACTTATTTTCTTGCAACTACATGCACAGGTGTTTGCACGAATAAACCCACTAACTTAAGCAACTCACTTTAATAATAAAATTGTCAAGAGCACTCCAACATAGTTTTCATATTAGCATCACTTATCCTACTATTGGACCTGGTCTACAATACTTTCAATCTTTACTTTTCAGTATTTACTTCAAGTACTTGCAATTTGATTATTTCTATTTATCTTGAAGTATCTCATGGCTAAATGCATCTTATGATATCAATGAATATGCCATTTCTAGATTGATGAATTATATGTTGCTAGAGTAGATTTACTTGTATTGCTCTTGATTTCATTAAACTTCTAGATTTATTTTGTGTTATAGATTACTTAGCCTTAGTTTATTTTCTTATGGACCACCCCCTTGGCTTCGCTAGGAGTTGGCCTAAACAGAGGAATTGAGTGTTGAGTGACAATATCTCAACTCGAGACTTGCCCCCAAGGACACACCCACTAGATTGAAGATTTCTTCCACGTGACCTGAGGTGTGTATTAGGCAGCAACAGTCGCCACAAGTGTGCCCTCCAAGAATACCCAAAAATAGCAAGAACAAACATTCAACATGTGCACCCTCCAAGAATAATCTCCAAAATAGAAAGGAGTCAAAGTACAAGACCATGCTAAGCCACATGTGTGACCCTCCTCATGTGCCATAGGCCTCCTAATAATAACCTCCATAACCACGCTAAATAAAAAATATATAAATCCAAGTCAAAGGGATGAGGATGCTCTTCAATAAAGGTCAAAAGATGCCAAGTGTAGCTAAAATATCCATGCAATAAAGATGAGAGAGAACTTAGGAGAGGTGTGCCCTAGAAAAATGTGCCATGTAACTATCTCAACCACCCAACAACTCATAAAATATTCTAAATCACTCAACTTAGACCAAAACATCAAGACATATAATTGTAAATAACAATGCATGAAGAACATATATGGCTAAAATTTTAATCTAGAAATTGCACAAGTTTTGGACAGTTGAAAACTTCATTAATATGCTCAAGATGAAGTTCATGTACATACCATAGCCTTCTCTCAACGCTAGTACAAACCACTAGCTCTCCAAAACCCTAGCTAGGGAAAACAATGGAAACCCTAGCTCAACCAAGCAAGCTCCAACAAGTACTCCAAGGAAAGACATCCTCTTCTCTTCTTTGTCTCCACCAATTATATCAAAAAACCCTAATCTCAAACCTCCAAGGGATAAACCCTAACCTTAGACTTCCCCCTAACCTTAGACTTCCAAAATACTCCAAGAAGATCAAAAAACCCTAACGACTCTAAGAGAGAGAGAGAGAACAAGTACAAATGAAGACCAAGAGAGAGAGAGAAGACTAGTGCACATTGCTCTCTAGGTCACATCTCCACACAAGAGCGAATACAAGATAAGTGCATGTTATATGAATGATCATCTTCAAAATCTCCTCCACAAGAGTAAACCAAAGTCACAATAGCAAACTCCAAACCAAGACATCCTCTTTCCCTTCTATAGCTTCTCCTAGGGTTTCCTCATGAACTCATGAACCTTAGTGAATCACTCCAAGAAGACAAGTTCAAAGAGAGGAGTACAATAATGATGATGAATGATTACTCTCTCCTTCGCTATATATGAGAGGTAAGGGAGGCCAACAATACAATGTAATCCCAAGCCCTTACACACAACCTACAATGAGCACTTGTAGGCCAACACAAGTGAAGCACTCCACTTCAAAGTACGCATGTCATGCTCCAAGGTGATGTCGTACACAATAAGGGCTCCCTGATGATGTAGCTACACAAGGTATGTCAATCTCTCTCCATCACAAGCCTCCACATCCTCCATCGATCCTCCTGAGCAATGCACTCCACTGGCTTAGTTGAGCCCTTGCAAGAACATTGTCACAGCCCAGGCATCCTCGAGCCACAACTCGAAGCCTCCAAACAGGAATCCAAGTAACCCCATGTTATTTAGGGCTTGACGCCATCCTCCAAGATGCACAATGCTCCTCTTCCCACGTAGAGTGTTCTCAAAGCAAGTGAACTCTCCATGTGGCTACAAAGAAGGGCGTCCACCAAACTATGAAGAGAACTCTAATGCCTAACGGAAGAATAACAAGCCAACACCTAACTAAGGTCAAGCAATCACTAAACAAGCTATCACCACTGTATAAATACATCAAATACCATATCCCATGTACCAATCCATCTCAGACCATCCAAGGACTGAACAGACACCATGTACCCCAAAGCTCATGAAGCACTCCAAAACATAGTGCAAACTCTTTATGAGTAACCCCAAAAGCTAACAATTTTTACCAAATCTCTTAAGTTATGAATGTTCAACTTTTTATGACCCTTACTTTCCGAACTCGCTTGGGACTTGCTATGACTTATTTAATGTGCAAAGGCCTTGTTATGACCTGTATCGGATTTGAAGGTAGATTTTTAAATACGAACAACAATGCTAAACCTTAGTTGAATGTCCTAATACTTGAAATTTGCCATGATGTCCCATGTCATTTTTGTTGAAGTTCTTCCTCACTTTGATGAGATTTATGTGACTTGGGCCAATATTTGACCAAGTTGGGGTATTGAGACTCTCTATCATGTGCCAATACTTTGGTATAGTCACCCAAAGGATGGAGCATAATTACTACAAAGTTTGCAGACCATAAGGCCTTAGAGTTAAAAATCATAAAATAATAATAATAATATAATTTTAAGGTCAAGGCCTAGCCAAACACCAAATTGATGTATGAGACCTCTTGTTTGTGGGACAAGGAACCCGTATGCGCAATAATTTGACTAGTTAATCTAGAGAGGTGTACATACCCTACCCCCTTTCAAAGTAGGATATGTAACACCTCTTTCGCCATGCGAGTTCCGAATTGTTGGCTCCTTCATCTGCAAAAGCATTTGGCCATCTTGGAAATTTGGAAATCAGATTGGGATTTGTCTTGGCACCCAATCTAGAGTTGGACACATCAGAGCCATTCCATCACTGACCTTCTCAGTTCCAAGCTCAAAGGTTAAGCAAAAAAAAGAATCTTTTCTTGACAAAATTTCTTATGGGACTTTGATGCTAGATCTTAGAAAGATTGGAGAGGTTTAGCTCGACAAAAGGCCATGCTTTCTTCTAACAAGCCAATCAATAAAGACATTGTTCGATTAATTCACCTTAAATAACTCTTCAAACTAAACATTGATATGTGGGGCCCCTTTGTAGAGAGGTTGGGAGTGAATGTTTGGTAAGCAAATTCATCAATATGATTCCCAAGAACTCTACTCCTTGTTACATGAAAAGCATGTCCTAGGTCATGTTCTTAATGTGTGTTGGACTTCTTTCGATCTCAAGGATGGGTGGATTTGTACATTCCAAAGTGTTTGGTCCATTCGCTTTTCTTACAAATTATGGGTCTTTACATGGCTTGTCATTTATCACGGGTTGTCATCCAAGGCTCATTTGGCTAAGAGTGCGTTGACGAATGGGCTTTGTCTAGTTTGTGGAAAACTAGAAATAGTGTAGCACGTATTTTGGGAATGTCGATTTGCTCGATTTGTTAGACACTAGTGGCAACACATACAAGATCAACACTCCACTTAAATTCAAGGGAAGGTGCATTAGAGAGATACAATTTTTTGTGACTCCAGATATCTAGTACGTGTTGCCTTCACAAGAATTTGACATTGCCTCAAAGTTACTACATTGTTAACCATCTAGAAGCTAAGGTGCAAATTTGTTGTTACTAATGAGGGCGGTTCAAATCATTCATTATATTGTAACTGGAAGGAAGAGGTATGTATGCAATTGTTGGTTAAAGGATTTCTTCTCATTAAAGATGCTAAAGAGCTAAACGCTCTAGTGTCTTATAATTTTATTTCTAATCCATTAGTGTTAAGGAAGAGGATATAGTTATCATTGTATATATCCTTCCACTTTTGCTTTTGCTTTTGTAAATATTTCTATGTTAATATAAGATGTAATTTCAAAAAAAAATTCAATGGCAACAAAGGAATTTGTGAGAAACTAATTTGACTCAGAAGTTCAATGGGTTCAACCCAACCAAGTTGTGTCTTATATTGCACTGAATCACCCATGTCTCAATGATTCGCAAACATGATGTGGACATCATTCCTACAATCTGCAAGATGGGTGCTTGATCTCATGTCTTAACCCATGGCGCCTATTGTAGTGATTCACTTTGCTTTCCTCTATCTCCCAACACCCATGTTGTGAGACTCAACCAAGACTCACAAATCTTGTCGAGTCCATCCTAAAACGAGTAACCAGTGAATACTCAGCATGAATGCTTGGCACGAAACTCACTTCGAAATGAAAATTGGAAAAACTTGTCAAAACCTGGCAAAACCCACGAGTCTTAGCCAAGTCATTCCTAAAACGAGTATTCAATGGAAAGTCAACCTAAAACTCGCTTGGAAATGAAACTCGTCAAAACTCGCCCAACAAAAATGTGGATCCCACATAGAAATGACTTGTAGAAAAGGCCAAAATGTGATTTTTGAAGGGAGAAAAAAGAGTGGGAACACATCCACTAGAACCCTAAAGCCATATAACACAAAAAAGGCTCATTTCACTCTCATATGGTCATTTTATGAGATGAATTGATGGAAAAACTATTGTTTTATAGATTTTATGGATGGAAATGTCGTCATTGACTTTTTTGCACAACATTTCTTGTATTTTGAATTTTTTTATATTTGTCAAGTTTCATCAAGTCTTCGAATTTTGAAAATTCATCGAGTTTTGTCAAGTACGAAGCTACCAATTTTTTTGCCAAATCGAATCTCACAACCTTGCCAAACAAAAAGAGTGCACCCAACACAATTCCTAAGGATGTTTCTCGATCATGAAGGTCTAGAATAATTAGGAAGATGATGATCAATTCATAAGGATTACAACTAGAGAACCTTTGAAGCAACCAAAAGATTGTTTGCAAAAGAATATAATTCAAACTAGGCACTTTGGACCAATAAGATTCAAACATATCCAAAAATGGAAGAAAACACCAAGTTTCGAATGGTCGCAACATAGGTTAACACCAATGTATGTGTTGAATGGACCTTTGTTCAAGAGAAATCACTACCTAAATAATAGGAGTATTAATGTGGAACAAAATCTCAACATAAGGATATGTCACTATAGTAGTAAAGCTTGCAACTATAATGGACATCTAATAGATAACAACCCCGAGCCAGGGACGGCCCACAAGGCATGCTACTAAAACAATTGGTGATGTTAGTTCCAAAGTGAGGGAGTATATTATCACATCAACCCAAAGACTTATTAGAGATACAAGGCCTACCCATGTAATAAAGTCACCTTTGTGACTTTCAGTTCAAGGATTAGGGTTTTTGTCTCCTAGGGTTAGGGTTTTGGTCTCTCAAGCTCTTTATAAGAGCGAGGACCCTCATTGTAATACTATATTGTTTAATAATAACATCGTTCAATGTTTATGGAGATCATGTTTGCGATATAGTAACCCTACCTAGGGTTTCTCCGATTCTCGTAATATGGTATCAAAGCAGGGAGATCCTCATTGCCAAGTTTAAGCAATCAATTGAAAGGAAAAAAGGTTCATCCAGCCATTGGGTGAGACGATTGTGAGACAGAGGAAAATTGCATATCAAAGAAGCCACCATGATCTATTGAAGGAAGCCTCCACGATCTAGAGATCCATTGTGATAGAGTTATATGCAGCCACCATTTCACGTTGGAGAAGAGTCGCCTTTAAGCCACCATCGAATACACAATTGCAACCGTACCAAAAACAAATTGTGCAACGACAATCTTACAACCAATCGCACATTAATTTGTCGTGTTGAGCAATCGCCTATTGATCATAGAGCGTTGATGAAATGGGAAGATCACAAATCATTGATGAAAATTGTTGATGTAGAGTGTTGATAAGGAATTTATTTGCATTGGATAGTTAGCAGTGGTTTTCCGCAATTAAAAATGCAAAAATCATAGCCATTTCCAAGCCGCCTGAAAAGATCATTAATTTACGCATTAAAGTTCTCAAAATGGGGTGTCTGCGGTCCAAGACCAGCAATATGCCGACTCCAGACGAAGAGTCGGTAGAAAGAAAAAAAATCCAAATCAAGAGAGTGACGACTAGTTTGAGACAGAGAGAGAGCCTTCTTTCAAGAAATATACTCTTGTCGAGCTCAAAGCTGCAACCAGAGGTTTCAACAATGAGTACAAAGTGTCTGAGGGCGACGAATCGTCTTCATGGAAAATAACCACCGGATCGTCATTAAATGCTTTCTGAAACAATCATGGCTCAATGCTAGGCAGTTTGTGGCTGAAGCGACGGGTGTGGGAAGAGTTCAACATAAACAATTAGTGAACTTAATCGATTTTTGTTATGAAGGAGATGAAAGGCTATTGGTCACAAAACATATGCCCTATGATACACTTTCCAAGCATCTCTTTCACTAGGAGAAGCAACCTATGCCATGAGCAATGCGTTTGAGAGTTGCATACTATATTGCTCAAGCACTAGACTAGTGTAATAGTGAAAAGCATCAAATTTATCATGATTTAAATACATACAAGGATATACTCAGAAGTATATATTGTCTTTTCAACGGCACTAAATTACAGGATGAGCAGTCGGATGTGTCGGATTACGAGACAGAAATTTACAAATATGAAGATCCACCGAATGCTGACAGTGGTGAAGAATCTATTGAAGAAAAGGGATTTTATGCATTTTAGGAAGCCCACACTTTGAAGATAGGAAGGGTGAAGAATCTATTGAAGAAGAGAGATTTTATGCATTTTAGGAATCCCACACTTTGAAGACAGTAAGGGATCAGTTAACAACTCAAAATGGATTGTTGCCCAGTTAGTTTAGAGGTTGTGGATCTAGGAAAAGATCCCTTATTAGTTGGAGAGACATGCATGTGGATAGCAGTCTACTAGTGAGGTTACACGACATGCATGTGGATTGTTGTCCAGTAATTGACTTCGAGAGATTCGTGATTCGAGAGTTCGAGGAGGTGGAATTCGAGAACTCGGGAATTCAACTCAGCTGCAACATTGTTACAAGGATTATGAGACAACTTGATGGAGCTCAAACTAGTCTGGGAACTTTGTTCAAAGAAGAAGCTTCTAAAGGATATTATTGATGTTTAGTGTTCAGTTTATGTGTTTTACATTCAGTATATGTATTTGATTTCAGTTTGTTATCTTTCATTAATGTATGCCTTATTGGGGGGGCATTAGAGATATAAGGCTTACCCATCTAATAAAGTCACCTTAGTGACTTTCGGTTAAAAGATTAGGGTATTCATCTCCTAGGGTTAGGTTTTGGTCTCACAAGCTCTTTATAAGAGTGAGGACCCTCATTGTAATATTGTACCGTTTAATAATAATATCGTTCAGTATTTATGAAGATCAAGTTTTCAATATAGTAACCCTACCTAGGGTTTCTTCAGTTCTCATAATAAGACTTGCACCCCAAATCCGATAATGATCCAAAAAAGAAATGGTTGTTAAGAAACAAGAAAGAAATAAACAACTTCTAGACAAACTAAAAAATGGGTGATGCTTCTTCCCAAAAACATTTTAGAAGAAAGCCTTGAGTGTGTGATGTAGCGATAAGCAGCAAGGTGATCAAGCCTGTGTTAGGCCAAAATCTTGAGTTCAAAACCCATCAAGTGGGTGTGGATGAGGCCAAGTGTAAGTCCTTGGTGATTGTGATGACATTGAAACACCCCTCATAGCATGGCAGCTAGTTGTAAGTTCAAAAACAATAGTAATAATATCCATCCAGGGTTAGAGGAATATAGTTCAAAGAGTGGGAGCTCATGTTGAAAAAGATATGTATGATGATGAGATTATCTGAGTCAACCAGACTGAACATGATCTAACATAATGTAAATGATAGTTAAGAATGACAACAAATCCATCCATGAGAATGACATGAAACAAGAATTGTTCAACAAGATGGAATCGGTGTACTAGTACCATCTTTTAAACATGTATGAAAAAGTATTATTATGAATGCACCAAATGTCACCATTGCAATAATTTAGTACAAATGCACACCAAAAGAAGCTCGGGCTCGAGTTATACAAGATTGATAAAGAAGCCAAAGACGAAGAACCCTCAACCAACATCTGAAAAAGCCACATTCATTAGCAATTTTTTGTAGATGCACTACCTGGAATGAATGTGCATCATATGAATCTTCAATGTTTTAACCAATAGCCTAACCTAAGACCCGATCCTTCAACCAACTTGTATGGGGTCCTAACTTGTGAATAATCCTAACATCATTTCTAAATTATCTTTTGAAGAAATTTGATGTCCCCAATCAAGTTTCAATCACTCCTTATCACTCCCATAGTTTAATGCCCAACCCATGAATAGAATATTCATCTTATAACATTTATTAAATTCTGGAAATGAAATTGTTGAATTTGAAACACAAGAGACAACTTCTTTGACTGGAAATTAATTGCAGAAATAACTCAGCAATAAATAACCACAATACACAGGAAATTTTGGTCCAAAAATGACCCAGGAAAAACCCCCAGGGTGGGGAAAACCTGTTCTTCTGAGAGGGCAGCTTCTTTTATTAATTGTCAAGCATCTGGAAATTACATTTGCAACGAAAAATAAAATACACAGCAGAGAAAACTTATCTCTCTTTTCCCAAGACAGAACTTCCTTGGAAATCGTGCCAATGAACCTCCTCAAAATTTGAGCCAAGTTTACTCAAAAATTTTGTACATTGTACGGATCCGCACTGTACGAAAAGCACTGTACGGACCCCGATTTTTGTGCAGGCTGTATGGATCTGTACGAGTTCAATAAATGTTGTACGGCTGCCTCGATTTCCGTGCAAATTTATCCTCGATTTGTGCAGAAAATCCGTACTGTACGAGCTAGTTATGGCTGTAATAAATGTCGGCATTTGCCTTGATTTTCGTGCCCACCTTTGCATGGAAATTTGTGCCACTCTTTTGTGGAAATGATCTTCTTCCTGCTCTCCAATCTGCTCTCTCTTCAGCGAATGCTTGTGTGTGTGTTCTCTCAATGGACTCATGAGAGACATTTAATGGTCTCTTTCCCCTCTTGACCTTCCATATTCCCAAAGAGACTTTTGGGTGTCCACATGATCCAAAGGCTCATAATGAATTAGATCAACGGTGGAAAATAAAGTGCACATGAAAATCACTTTTTAATATTTTATTCACCCAACTTAAATAAAAGACCCACTTAGCTTTTATTTCCTAAGTCACTTTCACTTTATGAAATAAAAGGGGTTTACAATTAAAGTGGTCACATTTCCCTAGGCAAAGAGACCAAGCCTAAGGAACACCAGTTGCCTCGGTATAAAAATTAACACTCCCTCTTACCGAGGAAGGTGTTACTTACCACCCCCATCTTGTCCCTGAAATAAACATGCTTTCCTCTCGGAAGAGACTTTGTGAGGATGTCAACCACCTGCTCATCTGTAGACACATATTCAAGCTTCACAGCCCCTCTCTGAACATGATCACGAATGAAGTGATATTAGATCTCAATGTGTTTGGACCGATCATGAAATACTAGATTCTCCGTGAGTTTTAAACAACTCCGATTGTCGCAATAAATCATTGTAGGCCCCAACTCCTGTCCGAACAAACCTGTCAACAATTTGCGAAGCCAAATGGCCTCACAAGAGGCTTGGCTCGCAGCCATATACTCTACTTCAGCTGAGCTCAAAGCAACAAACTTTTTCTTTCGACTAAGCCATGACACAATAGCTGAACCCAATCCAAAACAACAACCTGATGTGCTTTTCTTGTCTGAAACTGAACCTGCCCAATCTAAATATGTGAATCCTACGAGCCTCACTCCATCACCACGAACATAATCCAGATCATAGTCAATAGTGCCCATCAAATACCGAAGCACATGTTTTGCAGCTATCCAGTGTACTCTCCTGGGCTCCACCATAAACTGACTAAGAGTATTAACTGCAAAACAAATATCTGGTCGTGTATTGACCAAATACATCAAGGAACCAATGAGTTGACGATATAATGTAGGATCCACCAACCCAAAATCAGAGGAATAAATCTCCTTCCCATTGGTGTCCATGGGAGTGGACATGGGTTTGCAATCACCCATGTGGAATCTGCTGAGAATATCAACGGTATATTTTCTCTGTCCCAGGAAGATATGCCCCTCTTCCTTCCACACTTCCAACCCCAGAAAGTAATGCATCAGCCCTATATCTTTCATGTCAAACTCTGAGGCAAGATCCCTCTTGCAGCCCTCAATAAGTTTCTTTGCACCTGTAATGAACAAATCATCAACATAGAGAATAAGCATAAGCATCTCACAATCAACAACGATGTAATACAAGTTGGGTTATGCATCACACTTCATGAAACCCATATGCTGCAAGTACGCATCAATGAGAGAATACCAAGATCTGGGAGCTTGCTTCAGACCATACAACGCCTTTTTCAAGCAACAAACATGGGACTCTCCACTGTAAGCCTCGAAACCAAGTGGTTGCTCAACATAAATCTCCTCCTGAATAATGTCATGGAAAAAGGAGGTTTCGACATCCATCTGGTTAATCTTCCACCCCATCTCTGCTACAATCGAAATAACAGACCGAATCGAAGTATATCGAGCTACGGGAGCGAAGGTCTCACTATAATCAACTCCCTCTCTCTATGAAAACCCTCTCACCACAAATCGAACCTTATACTTTTCAACGCTTCCATCCGCAGCATACTTTATCTTATAAAGCCATTTGGAGGATATCATTGATTTCCCATCAGGCCTGGGTACAACCTCCCACACATCATTTTGCATGATGGATGCATACTCCTCCACCATGGCTTCCCTCCAAACCTGCTGAGTGGCTGCCTCCTCATAGCTAGAAGGCTCGGACTGTGTAATACCTGTAACCATCGCTACATAACTGTAGAATCTCTCCGGTGGCCTGCTCTCCCTGGTGGAATTTCTCAGATTCCCTACTGTCTCAGCTTCTTTCAAGGTGTCATGAAGCCACTTGGGCTTCCTCTTCCCTGAAATAGCCTCCTCAGCCTCACCCGAAGAAGATACCCCTGAAAGCTAACCAACTGAGCCCGGTGACCCAGTACTCTGAACATCTATACCTGTGCCTGTAGAACCTGAAGTGCCATGTGAACTATCAACCAGAGGACTAAACTGTGAAGTGCTCAACGAACTGACCTGTGGACTGCCCTGTGAGCCAATCTGTATTGTGACCACTGGTGAACCTGTAATCCCTGACACCCCAGTGCCTCACGTGCTAAACTCTGAGTCCCAACACCCTGTACTTGACTTCCCTGCTGTTGAGAATTCGAAGGTTGTCTCTCCTCTAACTCCCGTGACCTCCTGCAAGCCCTCTCCTCCTCAAACTTCACATCCCTCCGAACAACAACCCTCCTAAGTGCAGGAATGTAAAGTCGGTAGGCTTTAGAAGTCTCACTGTAACCCACAAGTAAACCCTTTTCAGTTGTGGGTTCCATCTTTGTCCTCTTCTCTTTGGGAACATGAGAGAACGTGAGACATCCAAAAATCCTCAAATGCTCAACCGGAGGCTTCTGCCCAGTAAAAACCTCCTCGGGAGCCATATCACCAACTGCCCTGTGAGGACTCCGATTCTGCAGATAAACTGCAGTGTTGCGGGCTTCAGCCCACAAGAACAAAGGTAATCCCTGGTCATGAATCATCGATCTGGCAGCTCCAATTATCGACCTATTCTTCCTCTCTGCAACCCCATTCTTCTCAGGGTTGTAAGGAACTGTCATCTCCCTTTTTATGCCCTCCATAGTACAGAAATCAATGAACTCATTCGAGGCATACTCACCTCCATTGTCAGATCTCAATACTTGATTTTCTTCAATTTACTGTCTGGTTCTCAAAAAGAGCCTTAAACTCTTGGAACCGTGCAAAGACCTCACCCTTATGCTTCAGGAAATAAATCCACTTCCTGGAGTGGTCATCAATGAAAAATACATAGTACTCATGACCCCTCAATAATGGAGAAGACATCCTGCCACTAACATCTGAATGTATCAAATCAAGGATACCAGTAGTCCTGCTATCTCGTCCTGGAAATGGAGCCTTGGTGTACTTGCCCAAAGCACATCCCATGCAAACATCATCATGCTCAATGCTAAACTATGGGATACCTGTGGTGATCTCCCTAGCAATCCTCAGAGCTCCATGATGCAAATGCCCCATCCTCTTGTGCCATAGCTCACATAAATCTTTGTTGTTGGTCATGCACACAAATGCCCCTGATATCTCTCATATCATTCTATACATCCTCCCGTATCAAACTCCAATGACTTTTGCCTCTGAAATGTTACCTCCCTTTGAATAAAGGAGTACATGCCCATCTCTGAAAGTCACCACATATCCTCTGTCCTCGATACAAGAAACTGAAACAAGATTCTTCTTAAGGCCTGGAACATACAATACTTCTAGCAACTTCAGAGGATGTAAAGACTCCCTCTGAAAAGCCACTTTGCCAATCCCAGCAATGCTCACGGCTCGATTGTCTCCCAAAACGATGTCTAGTTCATGAGTTTGTTGTCTAAGCTCTATAAACTGCTCACCAACACCTGACATATGGCGAGAAGCACCACTGTCAATATACCACAGCGTGGGAGATACTGAGCTACCTGACTGCTCTGCCATAAAGGAAAATTCCTGATCAAATATTGAAGAGAAATCATCCACCTCAGCTGAAGCTGCCATGTTCTGTGTCTTCTTCTTCTTCCTCTCAGGACATGTCACTGCATAGTGTCCCATCTTCTGGCAACACCAACATTTTACTTTGCTAAGGTCTTTCTCCCCGTTTTTCTTTGGTTTTCCTTGTTGCTTACCTGGACTTGTGGGTCCTTGAGTCTTGGGCTTCCCCTTCCTCCATTTGGCTGAAACGGCCACATTCTCCTCGTCCTCCTTAACACTAGATGAGCTGCCCTGCAAATAGCCTCTCCGGGTCTCCTCCTGAATGAAATCGTCCCAAAGCCTTTCCCAGGAAGGCAAGTTCTCACGCCCCACAATCGCCTGAACAAACATAGCCCATGGTTTTGACACACCATTCAAGGTTGTCTGAACAAGCTCGGCTTCTCCCACTGCCTCCCCTATTGCTGACAACTCATCCCTTACTTGTGTGATTTGAGTAAGGTATGACGTAACTCCTTCACTCTTGGCCATCCGGATACTTTTCATCTTTTCCCTCAACACCATCTTCATGTTCTCATTTGTGCTTTGATACATGCAAGTCAAAGCCTCCCACATCCGATATGCATGCCCTTTACTACTGACATGTGGAACTACATGGTCTTTTATGGCATCAAGAATGATCCTTTTCGCCTTAACATCCTTTTTATTGAAGGTTGTTAATGTTGTTGTATCGGTGGGTACTACAACAGGCTTCGTGGTAGTACTTTCAACAATGTCCCAAAGTTGATTTTCTTGGAAGTAAAATGATTCTTGCCTTCCATGGACAGAAATTTCCTGCCCCTTTTGGCCTATCCTCCAACCTCAAACCTGTAGCCACACTGTTGAAGAAAACAAGCCCAAACCTCCACTCAACAAATCTGCCCACAACATTTTACCGTTGATATAAAATTTATGAGTGTTAATAACTCACTTTCCAGTTGTTTTAAGGTTGTCCCAGTCACCAACGCTCTGATACCATGAAGAAATTTGAAGTCCCCAATCAGATTTCAATCACTCCTTATCACTCCCATAGTTTAATGCCCAACCCATGAACAAAAAATTCATCTTATAACATTTATTAAATTCTGGAAATGAAATTGTTGAATTTGAAACACAAGAGACAACTTTGACTAGAAATTAAATGCAGAAATAACTCAGCAATAAATAACCACAGTACACAGGAAATTTTAGTCCAAAAATGACCCAGGAAAAACCCCCAGGGTGGGGGAAACCTGTTCTTCTGAGAGGGAAGCTTCTTCTATTAATTGTCAAGCATCTGGAAATTACATTTGCAGCAGAAAATAAAATACACAGCAGAGACAACTTATCTCTCTTTTCCCAAGACATAACTTTCTTGGAAACCGTGCCGAAATCTGAGCCAAGCTTACTCAGAAATTCCATACGCTGTACAGATCAGTACTGTACGGACAGCACTGTATGGACCTCGATTTATGTGCAGGATGTATGAATCCATACAGCCATACGGATTCAACAAATGTTGTACAGTTGCCTCGATTTTCGTGTTGTACGGCTGTCTCGATTTCCGTGCAGATTTCTCCTCGATTTCTATGCAAAAAATCCATACTGTACAGACTGGTTATGGCTGTAAAAAATGCTGGTATTTGCCTCTATTTCCGTGCCCACTTTTGCATGGAAATCCATGCCACTCTTTTCTAGAAATGATCTTCCTACTCTCCAATCTGCTCTCTCTTTAGCGAATGCTTGTGTGTGTGTTCTCTCAATGGACTCATGAGAGACATTTAATGGTCTCTTTCCCCTCTTGACCTTCCATATTCCCAAAGTGACTTTTGGGTGTCCACATGATTCAAAGGCTCATAATGAATTAGATCAACGGTGGAAAATAAAGTGCACATGAAAATCTCTTTTTAATATTTTATTCACCTAACTTAAATAAAAGACCCACTTAGCTTTTATTTCCTAAGTCACTTTCACTTTATGAAATAAAAGGGGTTTACAATTAAAGTGGTCACATTTCCCTAGGAAAAGAGACCAAGCCTAAGGAACACCACTTGCCTCGGTATAAAAATTAACATCTTTCTGTAGAAAAATATGAGAGCTAAGTTGAATCTTTTTTTCTGGCTATAAAATCAACCACTGATTTTTATTTGAACAATTTTTAGAATAAGCCAACATAAACCAGAAAAAAATGGATAGGAAACACCACAAATCATGCAAAGAAGGCTATTGTGGTGATTCAGAAATCTCCTAAGAACAGTACAAAAATTTCCATGACCAGATGAACATTGTTTAAAAAAAAGCAGATGAAAAATATATAGAAAGCATACCATGAAGGCGCCTTGCAGAAGGACTCTCTTGAGGAGGAAAGCAACTATTTGCAAGACTCTGCATGAGAGCATTTGCACATTACAAAACATTCTTTCTCAAGTACAACAGCTGTGGACAGCTTGTCGTATTCTTTAGATAATCACACTACAATTGGAAAGCTACAATATAAAGTGGTATTAAATGAAAACCTCACAAAGATGGCAATTCTTGTCGGCAGCAGCAGGATTGCATTTTGTCTTTATCGGCTTGGACTTATCCATAGCATCACAATGTAATGCACCACACATATCTGCCAAACATCTACTCCGGCTCTGCACCCAGTTGCAGTTTCAAGTTACCACCTGATCCCAAGCACTCTAACCATGTTTGTCTACTGTTTTACCAATCATCAAAAACCAAAGTAAAAAGGCTTATGTGCCACCATCTGCATGAGTTATCTACAACCACATCTCTAATCTAAATAATAAGCAGTTCTTCTCAGAAACCAGTATGACCCTAAACCCTAAATGTAAGAATTTCCAGAAAGGTTGACCTAGAGTGATAAATATCTTAAAAATTAATACCATGAATAACAGAATTCCACTATTAAACAGCCAAAGCAGCCACGTTCCAAATGTATGTTAAGTAGCAAATAAAAAGAGAAACTTAGTGTCCAAAAATCAAAATGACCAAAAAGGTATACTAATGTACAAAACTGACTAAAAATGATCAGTGTGACTAGCAAGGCTATGCATCATGAAAACAACAAATGGGGTCAGCTAAGGATTTCCAAATCTCCATCCATGACATCCATAAATTATCCATGAAAATGGTCTTCTCATAAGTACGAAGTGTAAGATAACTCACAATTATACACACCTACCTATACATGTGGCTAGAATTGAATCTAAGATGTAATGTGATATAGCCACCACCCTAGAATAGAATGATAAATACCAAATTTAACTCATGTCTATATGTGGATTGAAATCAAAATTAAATCATTTAAACATTAAGCTGATGTAAATGTCAGAAGAGCACAAATCTGTGATTACTGTTAAATTTTTTACTCATCGTTCAAATCTGCACTCAAAGAATTACAACCTACAGCTACAAAATGAAAGTCTCAGAACCACCTATCAAAACTTCAGTTCTACATGTACTAAAAAAGTTAAAAACATACAGTAAAGTCAAAGTACAAACACTGCATTCTACAAGCTAATTCAAAACAACAGATAACTAGGAACTATTCTACATAAATCTGCAGTCTGGAAATTCATGACAGCATGCAGAGTCTACAACAGAGTATCATATTACTCTATTACTGAAGGAAATTACAACTACAGCTAACACACTGGCTGCAAATACTTGCGCTCACAACAACACACTAACTCGCTACCTCACGCAGACTTGACAAAATAATATGCTCTGTTACACCTCATATTGTATGAAGTTCCACATTGTGATTTTCATCATCACAATGGTGGGATTTGTTGCTAGTACCTTGAAGCATTGGACTGACTTGGGGGGATACATCTTCATGGAACCCTTTCTCTTCATCGCATTGGATCATTTGAGGGAGGTAATTGGTTGGGGGATTCTCACTTCTCCTTCGTTGGATGATTATGCTTGCTGGTTTGGTGGTCTTTGTAGAGAAACGAGGTAYTATCAGGCTGCTAAATCTGGTCTGTCTTTGACCAGAATTTAGCTCYAAGTTTGACTTTCMAAAACTGTCCTTTGCTGTCTTTTAGGACAGCAAACAGTTAGGTAACTTTCTGCTGATAATTTATGTGGTTAAGTGTCCTTTTGAGGTGCCCTTGCAAGTGTTTTCATACCCCAATGTTAGCACATGCAATATACTCAAAACAAATAACACTCCTCTTGATCTTTACAACTTTAACAAGCTGATCTATACACTAAGCATGCATGAAATGAACACGGGTATTTTTGGTCAACATGACCCTGGATAAACCCCCCCCCCCCGGGAAAACCAGATTAGAATGAAAGTATATATAATGATGATTTTAAGAAGTGAATACAACAAGTAAGCTAATACAATGGAACCTGATACAATAGCAACTCCTCACGAGAAGCTTTGGAGTTTCAAGAAGAGGGATGCGCCCAAGCTTAGTGTGCCCTCCTCCTTTGTTGCTCTATCCACTAAAGTGATGCACCCTCCTTCCTCTTTGACCCAATGAAGAATCCCTTCCACATAAATCTGCCCTTGTGTGTCTCCTTCAAGATGAGCCAAACAGATCTGAAATAGCACAAGTCCTTCTATTACCTGCTAGTGGTGCGCCCTCCTCCAAGCAATATTGATCACCATAAAATAAATAGGCCCAAAGCTGTCATATCTCCTCCATGGATGTAGGTGCCCAAGCTCTCCTCTCCTAATGCTTCTAGTCTCGTCCTCTTGCCCTTCTCCAAACTCTCTTGGTGAACATACAAGTGAATGAGCCTCCATTTGCCCTATGCACCCTCTTTATAGAATTCATAAGGAAACCTAAAAATGAATGGATGAGATCATCTCATCCCATTTCTAATCAAAGGTTGAGATCTTCCAAAAAGAATCTCAACTCAAAACCCACTTTGGCTTAGTTTCCTTAGTTCTCTTTATGTCCCTTAATTCACCCACAAAGTGAATTAATAGTCACTATTCACTTAAGTGAAAAATTTCACCCTTTTGACTTAGGAAAATGTCAAAGTGAAATTAGACATAAAGTATAAGGCACAATGAGTCAAATATTTCCCTCTTGTGGTTAGAGACCCACAACCACAAGGGGACCACTTTACAAGGTACCCAAATCTCAACACTCCCTCTTACCAAGGAAAGTGCCATTCACCCCCAATCTCATCCCTATAGTGGACATGGTTGCCTACTGGCAAATACTCGGTGAGTATGGTTGTACCCTGATCATCAAAAGTGGTCTGTGACACAGATCTGCTTAACCTGCGTGATCTAAAGATGGAAGTGCATCTCCACCTATCCAAGATCACCTAGATCTTGGTATCATACCAAAGATCTCAACCTTGGTCTCCCACCAAGGATTTCTACCTCCTGGCATCTCCCCAACGGTCACTACTCTTGGCATCTCACCAAGAGTCACATCTCTTGGCATCTCACCAAGAGTCTCTCCCTCTTGGTATCTCACCAAGAGTATCTGGATCTCAGCATCTCACCAAGATCCTCAACTTGGCCTCTCACCAAGTGACTTCCACCTGAAGTGGAACCTGAACCTGATCTGCCCATCTTCGTAGCCAAGTGAGGCTCAAGCCTCTGTGGTGCCCTGCTGCTCCTCCTCATCGATCTCCGATGCTCTGAATCCCCTGCACCAACCCTCTATCTCGGCAACTCTGAAACTGAAGTTGTCGCGGGTGGACCAGTCACCCCTGAAGATGTTGTCCACGAAACCTGAATCTGAGCTCCCTCCGAATCACTACTATGAGTCAATAGGTCCTCCTCAACTTTGTCTCTCCACCTGACGTTGGATGGTGCACCAATTGAACAACAATTGACAAACGCACACTCCCTCTCATACTGAGCAACGAACTCAATCTCCTCTGTTGTCACTGCAGAATCATCCTGCATAGTGACCCATCTCTCCACAAGCAAAGCATTTCACTGTGCTCATGTCTCTCTCTTGCCCACCGCCACTCTGTTGTGGTTTGGCGCCTCCCTTGGGACCTTGTTTAGCACCTTTGTCGGTCTTCTTCTTTCCCTTAATCCACAGATCAAGGTCCTCATCACCCTCTGTAATCCATTGTTGTCCTAAGTGTTGATTTTTCAATAAGCTAGGATTAAGCATTAAGTTCATTCCATTTTAGCATTTTACTTAAACCATAGACAATTTGTTGCAGCAACCAAGATCACAAAAAGAAACACCATGCACAAGTACACAAGAAGTATCCTGGGAAACCCTTCTCAACAAGGGAAGAAAACCCAGCCATTCCTTTGCTATATTCTTCAAGAGAAAGACCTTCACCACCAAGAAAACCTAGCACACAAGAGGGTGCTTGCAAACCCTAGAAGACTAGCGCCCAAGAGAGGTGCACACTTTTCCCAAAAAGATGTACTTGCTGAAATTTCCAAACTCACACACAAGATATGATTCCTCAATGGGGAATTTACCTTTACTTATATTAGACTGAAACTGTCAATAGAAGTGTCTATTGGCACAACAAGGTCGGCCTCACTAACTCACAATATAATTAATAATTACCAGATTAATTATCTTTTACATTAAGGTGGGGTCGACCTGAACCCTTTACATTACAATTAGGGTTACAGGTAAGTCTGACTCTTGAACAATATAGGAAGGGATCTCATACACCCACTAGTGCTCAGCCACTAGGGGCACATCAATAGGGATGTCCATATTTCTATCTCACTGCGTCTCACAGGAGAACCACACTCACTAGTGCTCAGCCACTAAGATTACGTTCACCTATGCTCATCCACAGGCACGTCCAACTCAACAAATCTTCTTTCCCACTGCATTACACAGAAGAGTCATCTAGAGCTCATCATCTCAACTCTCTGCTCAGAGGAGGCTAATACATTGTTTTCATCTCTGTCTCATAACGATCCACCCAACTCATGGGAATTCACATGTTCACCTTGTGCTCAGCCACAGGCACGTCCAACTCAGGAGATCTCCTTTCTCATTGCGTTATATAGGAGAATCATCTGGAGTTCTTCTCAACTCTCTGTAAGGAGGAGGCCATCACTACATTGCAGTTCTGTCTCAGATAGGAACCACACACCCAACTCATGGGCTCTCTCTCAGGTCAACTCAATCAGTCTGTGTCCTAGAGGATGTCTCACGCAATTGTAATCATAAACACTCCCTCTCAACTAGGGAGGCATTCTCCATCAGGCCAAGTCTCGCATGGAAGTACTCGAACTTTGTCTTGGCTTTAGTCATCAACAATCCCTCTCAACTAGAGAGGTATTCTTCACCAAGCTAGTTTGGTGAAGATGTTTGCAATCTGCTCTTGTGTAGGAAGGTACAGCACATGTCCTGCTTTCCTCTGCATCATGTCTCTGAAAAGTGATATTTTATCTCAACGTGTTTTCGATCTATCATGAAACACAAGGTCCTCAAAGATCTTCACACAGCTCTGGTTATAATCATAGAATCCATCTCATGGTCAAGTAAATCTTGTCAGAAGTTTATGAAGCTGCGCTGCTTCGCACACTCAATGATATATATACTCTGCTTCTGTGGTACTCAAGGCCACAGAGCTTTGTTTCCTGCTGCACCAGGAAACCATGGAAACCTTCACAGTAAAACAACAACCAAATGTGCTCTTCTGGTCCACTGTACTCTCTACTCAATCTGTATCGGCATATCCCTACAAACTCCAGTTCACACTGGAGGCATATCTCAGGCCATATCCAACTGTGCCTCGTATATATATATCTCAATACATGCTTTACTTCTATCCAGTGAGTCTGTCTCGGCTGACTCATGGATTGACTAAGCACATTCACTGCATAGCATGAATCAGGTTTGGTGTTAACCAGATACATCAGTGATCCAATCAGTTGTGGATCAATCTCATCTGAATCATCATTCATTTTCTTCAAATTCATCATCATGGATTTGCATTTTGTCGTACTGAACTTCTTTAATATTCCCACTGTATATTTTCCTTGACTCAGGAAAATCTCGTCGGTCCTCTGTCATACTTCTTGTCCCAAGAAGTAGTGCATCATACTCAGATCCTTCATCTCGAAGTCAGAAGTCAAAGCTTACTTGTATCCAACAACAAGTCTTTCTGAATAGGTCACCAAAATCAGGCTCTCGTCACCAACACTATAATAATATAGGTTTTGGATCAGCAACACTCTTGCTGAAACCAAAACTCATCAAGAATCCATCCATCTGATATAGTTTCCAACTCATGGATGGTTGTACGGATGGAAGTGTATCGGACTTATTGGATCAAGTGTCTCATCATAGACAACTCCCTTTGTCTGTGAGAAGCCTCTGGTTATAGATCTCACTTTGTATTCTCGACACTTCCATCAGCTGCATGCTTGATCTTATCTTATACATCATTCTTTTAAGGTATACTGATGTTCTTATGTTATGGCATCTTGCCATACCTGTTCTCATGTTGCTTCTCCAAGATAAGGAGGCTCAGAATCAATGAAGTGGCGCATGACTGAAGGATAGCTCAAAAATCTCTTTAAGGAAGAGGCCATCACTATGTTCCAGTTCTGTCTCAGATAGGAACCACACACCCAACTCATGGGCTCTCTCAGGTCAACTCAATTAGTCTGTGTCCTGGAGGATGTCTCACGCAACTGTAATCATCAACACTGAGGATTTTGAGGTGAGGTGAGTCTCCTCCTGTACGAAATCATCGCAAAGTCTCTCCCAAGTAGGAATAGCCTCTCGGGCAACAATGTCTTGAACAAATGGACCCCATGGTTTGGAAAAGCTGTTTAAAGTTGTCCTCACCATAAAGCATGGGTCCACTATCTCTCTGACGACTGCAAGCTCATCTCTGATCTCAGTGAATCTGCCAAGGAGTGATGTAACCGACTCAGAATCGAGCATCTTAATGCTCATGAGCCTATCCTGTAGAACCATCTTCTGGTTCTGGTTTGAACTCTAGTAAAGCTTGCATAAAGAATCCCATATCTCAAATGCATAGTCTTTACCAGTAAAATGTGGAATGACATGGTCTCTCACCCCATCACAAATAGTCCTTTTCGCCTTGTTGTTCCTCTTCCTGAACTTTGCCACCAACACGGGAGCAGTGACAGGAGGAACAACAACGAGGGTATGAACTATATCCCATAGTTCAAGATCCTCTAAGGCGAAAGTGATCCTGGTTTTCCAAGGGGACCAGTTGCTAGCTCCGTCTAGCCTATCCTCAACCCGCATCTGGGACACCGACATGGTTGTCCAATAAAGCTCACACTGATGCTAAAAACTGCACAAGAACACTGCCTCACTCCTGTCAACACAGGTGTGAAAAGAGGCAGTAACACCACAACCTCACTCCTAGAAAATAGGTGTGAAAAGAGGTTGTCAAAAATCAGCCTCACTCCTGCCCACACAGGTGTGATAAGAGGCTGCCCAAATAAACCTCACTCCTATACAAATAGGTGTGAAAAGAGGCTGAAAAACACAAATCCAAAACAGTCCTACAGACTGTCCAACAAATCCTCCCAACAAGCTGTCCACAAAATCTGCTAATAAGCTGTGCAAAAATCTGCCAACAAACTGTCCCAAAACTGCCCATTGTATGCTCCTAAAAATCAGCAAGTCCAGCCACCAAGGGCTCTGATACCATGTAGAGAAACGAGGTACTATCACGCTGTTAAATATGGTCTATCTTTGACCAAAATTTAGCTCTAAGTTTGACTTTCCAAAACTGTCATTTGCTGTCTTTTAGGACAGCAAACAGTTAGGTAACTTTCTGTTGATAATTTATGTGGTTAAGTGTCCTTTCGAAGTGCCCTTGCAAGTGTTTTCATGCCCCAATGTTAGCACATGCAATATACTCAAAACAAATAACACTCCTCTTGATCTTTACAACTTTAACAAGTTGATCTATACTCCAAGCATGCATGAAATGAACACAAGTATTTTTGCTCAACATGACCCTGGATAAACCGCCTCCCTCCCCCCCCGGAAAAAACCAATTTAGAATGAAAGTATATATAATGATGATTTTAAGAAGTGAATACAACAAGTAAGCTAATGCAATGGAACCTGATACAATAGCAACTCCTCATGAGAAGCTTTGGAGTTCCAAGAAGCAGGATGTGCCCAAGCTTAGTGTGTCCTCTTCCTTTGTTGCTCTATCCACTGAAGTGATGTGCCCTCCTTCCTCTTTGACCCAATGAAGAATCCCTTCCACACAAATCTTCCCTTGTGTGTCTCCTTCAAGATGAGCCAAACAGATCTGAAATAGCACAAGTGCTTCTATTACCTGCTAGTGGTGCGTCCTCCTCCACATGTGCACCCTCCCCCAAGCAATATTGATCACCATAAAATAAATAGGCCCAAAGTTGTCATAGCTCCTCCATGGATGTAGGCGCCCAAGCTCTCCTCTCCTAATGCTTCCATTCTCATCCTCTTGCCCTTCTCCAAACTCTCTTGGTGAACATACAAGTGAATGAGCCTCCATTTGCCCTAAGCGCCCTCTTTATAGAATTTATAAGGAAACCTAGAAATGGATGGATGAGATCATCCCATCCCATTTCTAATCAAAGGTTGAGATCTTCCAAAAAGAATATCAACTCAAAACCCACTTTGGTTTAGTTTCCTTAGTTCTCTTTATGTCCCTCAATTCACCCACAAAGTGAATTAATAGTCACTATTCACTTAAGTGAAAATTTCCACCCTTTTTGACTTAGGAAAATGTCAAAGTGAAATTAGACATAAAGTATAAGGCACAATGAGTCAAATATTTCCCTCTTGTAGTTAAAGACCCACAACCACAAGGGGACCACTTTCCAAGGTACCCAAATCTCAACAGTCTTCTTACATGTGCTTGCCTTGTTGATCACCCCTCGGTTGCACATTTGATGGTTATGAAGCATGCTATCTCATTATGGTGTGGTTGTGGTATATATGTTTATCTTGAATGTGTTGCATCTTGTTTATGTCAATTTAATCAGTTGGTAACTTTTGGGAGGTTGGACTATGATTTTATAAGATCATTAACCTTTGTGCACACATATTGAGTCTGATTTAACCAATCAATGGTTAATCTAATCCATTTTATTTTATTGGAGGTTAATTGCTTCAGTGCCCTACTTCACTTTGTAGTTCCTCACACTTGGAGGGGTTTATATGGAGGGGACTTCCTCTCTTGGGCACAGTCATCAAGCCTTGCGTGCATTATTTTATCATTATTGGAGAGGTTGGCACATTTCTCTAGGGAACACTACATATGGAGATTATTTTATTGATGATGGGTGGTTGAGGTAGTTACATGGCACAATCTTTTAAGGCACAACTCTCCTAGGTGCTCTCTCATCATTATTGCATGGATATTTCAGCTACACTTGGCATCTTTTGACCTCTATTAGAGAGCGCCCTTACCTCTTTAACTTGGCATTCATATTATATTATTTGGGGGTTGTTGAGGATGAGTTTTCTTGGAGGGCATGTTTCCCTTCAAGGGCCACAAGTATGGCTTTTGCATGATTTTACTTGGTCTTCCTCCTATTTTTAGAGCATTATCTTGGAGGACGCACATGTGGAGACATTCCACTTGCTATTTTGGGCTCTGACCTCATCTTTTCTTGTGGAGCACTCCATCTATAGTTGGCACTTTGCACATTCATCCATGGAGTTGGTTGCCTTGAGATTCACGCATGTCGATTGGTTGCATGAACCTTGTGAACCACTTGTTATTTTTGGATGGTTGCTATGGAGCATTCTCCTAGGAGGATTACTTAATTGTTTTATCACTCATGCATCTTGGAGGGTGCACTTAGTGAGATCTTCTAGGTGGACCTTAGAGCACATCCCACTATGCTAAAGTTATTTTATTATGTTTTTGCATGCATACATCTTGGAGGGCACAATCTATATGGACCTATAGCATATTGACTTTGTTATCATCCCTATTTTTAGTTATACACCCTCTCTTAGAGACTTTTCATGTAAATTCCTTCCTATTTTTGGATGAAGGCGAGTTCTCTTGGAGAGGTTAGTGTTCATATAGCTTGACATGGTCAACCACAGAAAGAGGAGGGATCTAACTACTCCATTTTTATATTATTTCTTTGACTTGTCACTACGTTAGTTAGCAAATAATATTTTTTTATTGTAAGAGAAGAGACTCCCTCTATAAAGAGTGTAACATCCCGCTCTACTGAGCACACTACTATTGACTTATTCTTTGAGGACAATTGCAAGTGATCCGGGTATGACACATTGTGATTCCATTCAGATTATGGGATATATATGATGATGTTGAACTGTTATGACTTATTGATTATATTGATGAATATATTTTGACAAATGCTTTTGACGAGTCGTCCTAAGTGTGCAGGACACATGACAGGTTAAAGATGTTGATGGCATTGATGGATTCCCTTGGACTCCGGATTGAGTCAGGGAGTGGATTGTATTTATTGAGTATTTCATTTCACGCACATATGTTGTATGATTGATTTTAGTATGATTTATGTATATGGAATTATTGACAGTGTTTTTGT
>ML788062.1:97821-117610 GCA_009831015.1 Picea engelmannii
GAGCATTTGAGGATTTTTGGATGTCTCACGTTCTCTCATGTTCCCAAAGAGAAGAGGACAAAGATGGAACCCACAACTGAAAAGGGTTTACTTGTGGGTTACAGTGAGACTTCTAAAGCCTACCGACTTTACATTCCTGCACTCAGGAGGGTTGTTGTTCGAAGGGATGTGAAGTTTGAGGAGGAGAGGGCTTACAGGAGGTCACGGGAGTTAGAGGAGAGACAACCTTCGAATTCTCAACAACAGGGAAGTCAAGTACAGGGAGTTGGGACTCAGAGTTTAGCACGTGAGGCACTGGGGTGTCAGGGATTACAGGTTCACCAGTGGTCACAATACAGATTGGCTCACAGGGCAGTCCATAGGTCAGTTCGTTGAGCACTTCACAGTTTAGTCCTCTGGTTGATAGTTCACATGGCACTTCAGGTTCTACAAGCACAGGTACAGATGTTCAGAGTACTGGGTCACCGAGCTCAGTTGGTCAACTTTCAGGGGTATCTTCTTCGGGTGAGGCTGAGGAGGCTATTTCAGGGAAGAGGAAGCCCAAGTGGCTTCATGACACCTTGAAAGAAGCTGAGACAGTAGGGAATTTGAGAAATTCCACCAGGGAGAGCAGGCCACCGGAGAGATTCTACAGTTATGTAGCGATGGTTACAGGTATTACACAGTCTGAGCCTTCTAGCTATGAGGAGGCAGCCACACAACAGGTTTGGAGGGAAGCCATGGTGGAGGAGTATGCATCCATCATGCAAAATGATGTGTGGGAGGTTGTACCCAGGCCTGATGGGAAATCAGTGATATCCTCCAAATGGCTTTATAAGATAAAGTATGCTGTGGATGGAAGCATTGAAAAGTATAAGGTTCGATTTGTGGTGAGAGGGTTTTCACAGAGAGAGGGAGTTGATTACAGTGAGACCTTCGCTCCCGTAGCTCGATATACTTCAATTCGGTCTGTTATTTCGATTGCAACAGAGATGGGGTGGAAGATTAACCAGATGGATGTCGAAACCTCCTTTCTCCATGACATTATTCAGGAGGAGATTTATGTTGAGCAACCACTTGGTTTCGAGGCTTACAGTGGAGAGTCCCATGTTTGTCGCCTGAAAAAGGCGTTGTATGGTCTGAAGCAAGCTCCCAGATCTTGGTATTCTCGCATTGATGCGTACTTGCAGCATATGGGTTTCATGAAGTGTGATGCAGAACCCAACTTGTATTACATCATTGTTGATTGTGAGATGCTTATGCTTATTCTCTATGTTGATGATTTGTTCATTACAGGTGTAGAGAAACTTATTGAGGGCTGCAAGAGGGATCTTGCCTCAGAGTTTGACATGAAAGATATAGGGTTGATGCATTACTTTCTGGGGTTGGAGGTGTGGAAGGAAGAGGGGCATATCTTCCTGGGACAGAGAAAATGTACCTTTGATATTCTCAGCAGATTCCACATGGGTGATTGCAAACCCATGTCCACTCCCATGGACACCAATGGGAAGGAGATTTATTCCTTTGATTCCGGGTTGGTGGATCCTACATTATATCGTCAGCTCATTGGTTCCTTGATGTATTTGGTCAATACACAACCAGATATTTGTTTTGCAGTTAATACTCTTAGTCAGTTTATGGTGGAGCCCAGGAGAGTACACTGGATAGCTGCAAAACATGTGCTTCGGTATTTGATGGGCACTATTGACTATGATCTGGATTATGTTTGTGGTGATGGAGTGAGACTCGTAGGATTCACAGATTTAGATAGGGCAGGTTCGGTTTCAGACAGGAAAAGCACATCAGGTTGTTGTTTTGGATTGGGTTCAGCTATTGTGTCATGGCTTAGTCGAAAGAAAAAGTTTGTTGCTTTGAGCTCAGCTGAAGCAGAGTATATGTCTGCGAGCCAAGCCTCTTGTGAGGCCATTTGGCTTCGCAAATTGTTGACAGGTTTGTTCGGACAGGAGTTGGGGCCTACGATGATTTATTGCGACAATCAGAGTTGTTTAAAACTCACGGAGAATCCAGTATTTCATGATCGGTCCAAACACATTGAGATCTGATATCACTTCATTCGTGATCATGTTCAGAGAGGGGTTGTGAAGCTTGAATATGTGTCTACAGATGAGCAGGTGGCTGACATCCTCACAAAGTCTCTTCCGAGAGGAAAGCATGTTTATTTCAGGGACAAGATGGGGGTGGTAAGTAACACCTTCCTCGGTAAGAGGGAGTGTTAATTTTTATACCGAGGCAAGTGGTGTTCCTTAGGCTTGGTCTCTTTGCCTAGGGAAATGTGACCACTTTAATTGTAAACCCCTTTTATTTCATAAAGTGAAAGTGACTTGGGAAATAAAAGCTAAGTGGGTCTTTTATTTAAGTTGGGTGAATAAAATATTAAAAAGTGATTTTCATGTGCACTTTATTTTCCACCGTTGATCTAATTCATTATGAGCCTTTGGATCATGTTGACACCCAAAAGTCTCTTTGGGAATATGGAAGGTCAAGAGGGGAAAGAGACCATTAAATGTCTCTCATGAGTCCATTGAGAGAACACACACACAAGCATTCGTTGAAGAGAGAGCAGATTGGAGAGCAGGAAGAAGATCATTTCCACAAAAGAGTGGAACGGATTTCCATGCAAAGGTGGGCACGAAAATCAAGGCAAATACCGACATTTATTACAACCATAACCAACTCGTATAGTACGGATTTCCTGCACAAATCGAGAAGAAATTTGCACGGAAATCGAGGCAGCTGTACAACATTTATTGAACTTGTACGGATCCATACAGCCTGCACAGAAATCGAGGTCTGTATAGTGTTTTTCGTACAGTGCGGATCCGTACAATGTACAAATTTTTTGAGTAAGCTTGGCTCAAATTTAGAGGAGGTTCATTGGCACGATTTCCAAGGAAGTTCTGTCTTGGGAAAAGAGAGATAAGTTGTCTCTGCTGTGTATTTTATTTTCCGTTGCAAATGTAATTTCCAGATGATTGACAATTAATAAAGGAAGTTGCCCTCTCAAAAGAACAGGTTTCCCCCACCCTGGGGGTTTTTCCTGGGTCATTTTTGGACCAAAATTTCCTGTGTACTGTGGTTATTTATTGCTGAGTTATTTCTGCAATTAATTTCCAGTCAAAGAAGTTGTCTCTTGTGTTTCAAATTCAACAATTTCATTTCCAGAATTTAATAAATGTTATAAGATGAATATTCTGTTGATGGGTTGGGCATTAAACTATGGGAGTGATAAGGAGTGATTGAAACCTGATTGGGGACATCAAATTTCTTCAAAAGATAATTTAGAAATGATGTTAGGATTATTCACAAGTTAGGACCCCATACAAGTTGGTTGAAGGATCGGGTCTTAGGTTAGTCTATTGGTTAAAACATTGAAGATTCATATGATGCACATTCATTCCAGGTAGTGCATCTACAAAAAATTGCTAATAAATGTGGCTTTTTCAGATGTTGGTTGAGGGTTCTTCGTCTTTGGCTTCTTTATCAATCTTGTATAACTCGAGCCCGAGCTTCTTTTGGTTTGCATTTGTACTAAATTATTGCAATGGTGACATTTGGTGCATTCATAATAATACTTTTTCATACATGTTTAAAAGATGGTACTAGTACACTGATTCCATCTTGTTGAACAATTCTTGTTTCATGTCATTCTCATGGATGGATTTGTTATCATTCTTAACTATCATTTACATTATGTCAGATCATGTTCAGTCTGGTTGACTCAGATGATCTCATCCTCATACATATCTTTTTCAACATGAGCTCCCACTCTTTGAACTATATTCCTCTAACCCTGGATGGATATTATTACTATTGTTTTTGAACTTACAACTAGCTGCCATGCTATGAGGGGTGTTTCAATGTCATCACAATCACCAAGGACTTACACTTGGCCTCATCCACACCCACTTGATGGGTTTTGAACTCAAGATTTTGGCCTAACACAGGCTTGATCACCTTGCTGCTTATCGCTACATCACACACTCAAGGCTTTCTTCTAAAATGTTTTTGGGAAGAAGCATCACCCATTTTTTAGTTTGTCTAGAAGTTGTTTATTTCTTTCTTGTTTCTTAACAACCATTTCTTTTTTGGATCATTATCGGATTTGGGGTGCAAGTCTTATTATGAGAACTGAAGAAACCCTAGGTAGGGTTACTATATTGAAAACTTGATCTTCATAAATACTGAACGATATTATTATTAAACGGTACAATATTACAATGAGGGTCCTCACTCTTATAAAGAGCTTGTGAGACCAAAACCTAACCCTAGGAGATGAATACCCTAATCTTTTAACCGAAAGTCACTAAGGTGACTTTATTAGATGGGTAAGCCTTATATCTCTAATGCCCCCCCAATAAGGCATACATTAATGAAAGATAACAAACTGAAATCAAATACATATACTGAATGTAAAACACATAAACTGAACACTAAACATCAATAATATCCTTTAGAAGCTTCTTCTTTGAACAAAGTTCCCAGACTAGTTTGAGCTCCATCAAGTTGTCTCATAATCCTTGTAACAATGTTGCAGCTGAGTTGAATTCCCGAGTTCTCGAATTCCACCTCCTCGAACTCTCGAATCACGAATCTCTCGAAGTCAATTACTGGACAACAATCCACATGCATGTCGTGTAACCTCACTAGTAGACTGCTATCCACATGCATGTCTCTCCAACTAATAAGGGATCTTTTCCTAGATCCACAACCTCTAAACTAACTGGGCAACAATCCATTTTGAGTTGTTAACTGATCCCTTACTGTCTTCAAAGTGTGGGATTCCTAAAATGCATAAAATCTCTCTTCTTCAATAGATTCTTCACCCTTCCTATCTTCAAAGTGTGGGCTTCCTAAAATGCATAAAATCCCTTTTCTTCAATAGATTCTTCACCACTGTCAGCATTCGGTGGATCTTCATATTTGTAAATTTCTGTCTCGTAATCCGACACATCCGACTGCTCATCCTGTAATTTAGTGCCGTTGAAAAGACAATATATACTTCTGAGTATATCCTTGTATGTATTTAAATCATGATAAATTTGATGCTTTTCACTATTACACTAGTCTAGTGCTTGAGCAATATAGTATGCAACTCTCAAACGCATTGCTCATGGCATAGGTTGCTTCTCCTAGTGAAAGAGATGCTTGGAAAGTGTATCATAGGGCATATGTTTTGTGACCAATAGCCTTTCATCTCCTTCATAACAAAAATCGATTAAGTTCACTAATTGTTTATGTTGAACTCTTCCCACACCCGTCGCTTCAGCCACAAACTGCCTAGCATTGAGCCATGATTGTTTCAGAAAGCATTTAATGACGATCCGGTGGTTATTTTCCATGAAGACGATTCGTCGCCCTCAGACACTTTGTACTCATTGTTGAAACCTCTGGTTGCAGCTTTGAGCTCGACAAGAGTATATTTCTTGAAAGAAGGCTCTCTCTCTGTCTCAAACTAGTCGTCACTCTCTTGATTTGGATTTTTTTTCTTTCTACCGACTCTTCGTCTGGAGTCGGCATATTGCTGGTCTTGGACCGCAGACACCCCATTTTGAGAACTTTAATGCGTAAATTAATGATCTTTTCAGGCGGCTTGGAAATGGCTATGATTTTTGCATTTTTAATTGCGGAAAACCACTGCTAACTATCCAATGCAAATAAATTCCTTATCAACACTCTACATCAACAATTTTCATCAATGATTTGTGATCTTCCCATTTCATCAACGCTCTATGATCAATAGGCGATTGCTCAACACGACAAATTAATGTGCGATTGGTTGTAAGATTGTCGTTGCACAATTTGTTTTTGGTACGGTTGCAATTGTGTATTCGATGGTGGCTTAAAGGCGACTCTTCTCCAACGTGAAATGGTGGCTGCATATAACTCTATCACAATGGATCTCTAGATCGTGGAGGCTTCCTTCAATAGATCATGGTGGCTTCTTTGATATGCAATTTTCCTCTGTCTCACAATCGTCTCACCCAATGGCTGGATGAACCTTTTTTCCTTTCAATTGATTGCTTAAACTTGGCAATGAGGATCTCCCTGCTTTGATACCATATTACGAGAATCGGAGAAACCCTAGGTAGGGTTACTATATCGCAAACATGATCTCCATAAACATTGAACGATGTTATTATTAAACAATATAGTATTACAATGAGGGTCCTCGCTCTTATAAAGAGCTTGAGAGACCAAAACCCTAACCCTAGGAGACAAAAACCCTAATCCTTGAACTGAAAGTCACAAAGGTGACTTTATTACATGGGTAGGCCTTGTATCTCTAATAAGTCTTTGGGTTGATGTGATAATATACTCCCTCACTTTGGAACTAACATCACCAATTGTTTTAGTAGCATGCCTTGTGGGCCGTCCCTGGCTCGGGGTTGTTATCTATTAGATGTCCATTATAGTTGCAAGCTTTACTACTATAGTGACATATCCTTATGTTGAGATTTTGTTCCACATTAATACTCCTATTATTTAGGTAGTGATTTCTCTTGAACAAAGGTCCATTCAACACATACATTGGTGTTAACCTATGTTGCGACCATTCGAAACTTGGTGTTTTCTTCCATTTTTGGATATGTTTGAATCTTATTGGTCCAAAGTGCCTAGTTTGAATTATATTCTTTTGCAAACAATCTTTTGGTTGCTTCAAAGGTTCTCTAGTTGTAATCCTTATGAATTGATCATCATCTTCCTAATTATTCTAGACCTTCATGATCGAGAAACATCCTTAGGAATTGTGTTGGGTGCACTCTTTTTGTTTGGCAAGGTTGTGAGATTCGATTTGGCAAAAAAATTGGTAGCTTCGTACTTGACAAAACTCGATGAATTTTCAAAATTCGAAGACTTGATGAAACTTGACAAATATAAAAAAATTCAAAATACAAGAAATGTTGTGCAAAAAAGTCAATGACGACATTTCCATCCATAAAATCTATAAAACAATAGTTTTTCCATCAATTCATCTCATAAAATGACCATATGAGAGTGAAATGAGCCTTTTTTGTGTTATATGGCTTTAGGGTTCTAGTGGATGTGTTCCCACTCTTTTTTCTCCCTTCAAAAATCACATTTTGGCCTTTTCTACAAGTCATTTCTATGTGGGATCCACATTTTTGTTGGGCGAGTTTTGACGAGTTTCATTTCCAAGCGAGTTTTAGGTTGACTTTCCATTGAATACTCGTTTTAGGAATGACTTGGCTAAGACTCGTGGGTTTTGCCAGGTTTTGACAAGTTTTTCCAATTTTCATTTCGAAGTGAGTTTCGTGCCAAGCATTCATGCTGAGTATTCACTGGTTACTCGTTTTAGGATGGACTCGACAAGATTTGTGAGTCTTGGTTGAGTCTCACAACATGGGTGTTGGGAGATAGAGGAAAGCAAAGTGAATCACTACAATAGGCGCCATGGGTTAAGACATGAGATCAAGCACCCATCTTGCAGATTGTAGGAATGATGTCCACATCATGTTTGCGAATCATTGAGACATGGGTGATTCAGTGCAATATAAGACACAACTTGGTTGGGTTGAACCCATTGAACTTCTGAGTCAAATTAGTTTCTCACAAATTCCTTTGTTGCCATTGAATTTTTTTTTGAAATTACATCTTATATTAACATAGAAATATTTACAAAAGCAAAAGCAAAAGTGGAAGGATATATACAATGATAACTATATCCTCTTCCTTAACACTAATGGATTAGAAATAAAATTATAAGACACTAGAGCGTTTAGCTCTTTAGCATCTTTAATGAGAAGAAATCCTTTAACCAACAATTGCATACATACCTCTTCCTTCCAGTTACAATATAATGAATGATTTGAACCGCCCTCATTAGTAACAACAAATTTGCACCTTAGCTTCTAGATGGTTAACAATGTAGTAACTTTGAGGCAATGTCAAATTCTTGTGAAGGCAACACGTACTAGATATCTGGAGTCACAAAAAATTGTATCTCTCTAATGCACCTTCCCTTGAATTTAAGTGGAGTGTTGATCTTGTATGTGTTGCCACTAGTGTCTAACAAATCGAGCAAATCGACATTCCCAAAATACGTGCTACACTATTTCTAGTTTTCCACAAACTAGACAAAGCCCATTCGTCAACGCACTCTTAGCCAAATGAGCCTTGGATGACAACCCGTGATAAATGACAAGCCATGTAAAGACCCATAATTTGTAAGAAAAGCGAATGGACCAAACACTTTGGAATGTACAAATCCACCCATCCTTGAGATCGAAAGAAGTCCAACACACATTAAGAACATGACCTAGGACATGCTTTTCATGTAACAAGGAGTAGAGTTCTTGGGAATCATATTGATGAATTTGCTTACCAAACATTCACTCCCAACCTCTCTACAAAGGGGCCCCACATATCAATGTTTAGTTTGAAGAGTTATTTAAGGTGAATTAATCGAACAATGTCTTTATTGATTGGCTTGTTAGAAGAAAGCATGGCCTTTTGTCGAGCTAAACCTCTCCAATCTTTCTAAGATCTAGCATCAAAGTCCCATAAGAAATTTTGTCAAGAAAAGATTCTTTTTTTTGCTTAACCTTTGAGCTTGGAACTGAGAAGGTCAGTGATGGAATGGCTCTGATGTGTCCAACTCTAGATTGGGTGCCAAGACAAATCCCAATCTGATTTCCAAATTTCCAAGATGGCCAAATGCTTTTGCAGATGAAGGAGCCAACAATTCGGAACTCGCATGGCGAAAGAGGTGTTACATATCCTACTTTGAAAGGGGGTAGGGTATGTACACCTCTCTAGATTAACTAGTCAAATTATTGCGCATACGGGTTCCTTGTCCCACAAACAAGAGGTCTCATACATCAATTTGGTGTTTGGCTAGGCCTTGACCTTAAAATTATATTATTATTATTATTTTATGATTTTTAACTCTAAGGCCTTATGGTCTGCAAACTTTGTAGTAATTATGCTCCATCCTTTGGGTGACTATACCAAAGTATTGGCACATGATAGAGAGTCTCAATACCCCAACTTGGTCAAATATTGGCCCAAGTCACATAAATCTCATCAAAGTGAGGAAGAACTTCAACAAAAATGACATGGGACATCATGGCAAATTTCAAGTATTAGGACATTCAACTAAGGTTTAGCATTGTTGTTCGTATTTAAAAATCTACCTTCAAATCCGATACAGGTCATAACAAGGCCTTTGCACATTAAATAAGTCATAGCAAGTCCCAAGCGAGTTCGGAAAGTAAGGGTCATAAAAAGTTGAACATTCATAACTTAAGAGATTTGGTAAAAATTGTTAGCTTTTGGGGTTACTCATAAAGAGTTTGCACTATGTTTTGGAGTGCTTCATGAGCTTTGGGGTACATGGTGTCTGTTCAGTCCTTGGATGGTCTGAGATGGATTGGTACATGGGATATGGTATTTGATGTATTTATACAGTGGTGATAGCTTGTTTAGTGATTGCTTGACCTTAGTTAGGTGTTGGCTTGTTATTCTTCCGTTAGGCATTAGAGTTCTCTTCATAGTTTGGTGGACGCCCTTCTTTGTAGCCACATGGAGAGTTCACTTGCTTTGAGAACACTCTACGTGGGAAGAGGAGCATTGTGCATCTTGGAGGATGGCGTCAAGCCCTAAATAACATGGGGTTACTTGGATTCCTGTTTGGAGGCTTCGAGTTGTGGCTCGAGGATGCCTGGGCTGTGACAATGTTCTTGCAAGGGCTCAACTAAGCCAGTGGAGTGCATTGCTCAGGAGGATCGATGGAGGATGTGGAGGCTTGTGATGGAGAGAGATTGACATACCTTGTGTAGCTACATCATCAGGGAGCCCTTATTGTGTACGGCATCACCTTGGAGCATGACATGCGTACTTTGAAGTGGAGTGATTCACTTGTGTTGGCCTCCAAGTGCTCATTGTAGGTTGTGTGTAAGGGCTTGGGATCACATTGTATTGTTGGCCTCCCTTACCTCTCATATATAACGAAGGAGAGAGTAATCATTCATCATCATCATTGTACTCCTCTCTTTGTACTTGTCTTCTTGGAGTGATTCACTAGGGTTCACGAGTTCATGAGGAAACCCTAGGAGAAGCTATAGAAGGGAAAGAGGATGTCTTGGTTTGGAGTTTGCTATTGTGACTTTGGTTTACTCTTGTGGAGGAGATTTTGAAGATGATCATTCATATAACATACACTTATCTTGTATTCGCTCTTGTGTGGAGATGTGACCTAGAGAGCAGTGTGCACTAGTCTTCTCTCTCTCTCTTGGTCTTCATTTGTACTTGTTCTCTCTCTCTCTCTCTTAGAGTCGTTAGGGTTTTTTGATCTTCTTGGAGTATTTTGGAAATCTAAGGTTAGGGGGAAGTCTAAGGTTAGGGTTTATCCCTTGGAGGTTTGAGATTAGGGTTTTTTGATATAATTGGTGGAGACAAAGAAGAGGAGAGGATGTCTTTCCTTGGAGTACTTGTTGGAGCTGCTTGGTTGAGCTAGGGTTTCCATTGTTTTCCCTAGCTAGGGTTTTGGAGAGCTAGTGGTTTGTACTAGCGTTGAGAGAAGGCTATGGTATGTACATGAACTTCATCTTGAGCATATTAATAAAGTTTTCAACTGTCCAAAACTTGTGCAATTTCTAGATTAAAATTTTAGCCATATATGTTCTTCATGCATTGTTATTTACAATTATATGTCTTGATGTTTTGGTCTAAGTTGAGTGATTTGAAATCATCATTAAAGAATCTAAGTAAAAGGACAATTGGTTGAGTGATTTGATGGTGATGGGAGCTGGAATGCAGGTATCCTAAAGGCTTGAGATAGCATTCTACAGGTCTATAGGATGACGACCTTCTACAGGCCTATAGGATGCCATCCTATTGGCTTAAGATGTCATCCTACAGGACTCTAGAATGACAACCTTGTTATCACACAAACTCACACTTATAGAGATAAAGTCCGAAAGCTCAAGTGCGATCTAGTGTAACCAAGAGGGAGGCCACTGTCACCTCACCATGCCCCTTTCACTTCAGGCTAGCTCTCCTCTGGCTCAAGGGGGTTTCCATGGATTACGATTGCTAGGACTTAGGGAAAGGAACTCAAGATGATGTGGAGAGTGAAGTCCAGGAAAAATGGTTTTGGGTAGCTTTAGAGTATGAAAAATGATCAGAGGACTAGAGATCCGTGTTTTTTCATTGGACAATGGAGTCAATGCAATGGCAACTTTAATGGAGGACAAACAACAAAGAAAACTTAGGGATTGGCCCTAGGGGGATGTACCCTCACAACCCCTAATGTCGTCCTATGTTTTCTTTGACTTATAGCACAAGATCAAATGAGCTAGGTCATAAACAATCTTAACCTCTAGAACTAGAACCTAGCCAAGACAAACCCTAGGGGGATAAACAATCTTAATCCCTAGAACTAGTCGTGAATGCTTCAACAAGGTTTAAGATGAATGAAGGGAAGGGGATGAACAATCTTAATCCTTCCTTAGGATTTCTAACAAAATGAGCCAAAGATACAAGATAACATGCAACTATTAACCATGTAATAGAGTATCCACGAAGATATGCTTTGACCCAACACTTAGACTTGAAGTAGGACACTTACTAAACCAAGTTGCTATGCATGAAGATACCCTAGTTTCATAGATCATCCACCAAACCAAGAGAAACATCCACAAAATCATCCATCCAAAAAATTCCTTAATCCTCAATCCAAAACACCAATCCAAGACCAAAATGCTCCAAGAAAATTTCAAAATTTTTAGACCTCTCAAGTGATTTCTCCCTCAAGTTGTTGTGATCAAATGAGAGGAAGTGTACCTCTATTTATAGAGGAGGTTCTCAACTTCCCTCAAAATAAATATTAATTTTTCTAAGCTAAAATCCCCTATTCTAGCCTATGGAGGGGCAAAAGGCCCTCTTCTTGAAATAATTAATCCAAATAATACAAAACTTGGGCTTTTCATGCCACATGTGCAATAAATAGGGGCAGAATCCCTGAAAGGTGTGCCATCTCCCTGAATGAAGGAAAAAATGGGGCTTTGGTGCAGCTTTGGTGCAGCATGCAGCGTCCAAAGGTCCTTCAATGCTAATGAAGCCCACCAAAATCCTTCAAGCTGTCTCCAAGCATGGGTTCAATGCCCCAAATGCAGTGCTTTGCCTCCAATGACCCTCCAAATGCTAAGGCCGGCCCTGTACTGATCCCCTTTGTGCATAGGTCAGCTCAAGAAATCTTTACACACACAGGTGGGCTCTTTAACCATCTTATAATTTTGTTTGTAAATGGGCATATATATATATATATATATATATATATATATATATATATATCTGCATAAATATATAACAATACACCAAAACATTTTCCCAGTGTTTTGCACCCTCTGAACTTTACCTCATGTGCTGGGTCCATCTGCTGTTTGAGAAATGACTGCAGGTCAGCACCTTCTCGCTGTAGAAAGGGACTTATCTACCCTTGCCCCTGCCATGACTGTTTTTTATTCACTTTCCATCAATATGCATTACACAGGCTGCTGAAACAGCACTATTTATGCCTCCAAAACATGCCCCAACCACTCTGATTTGTTGCTACATGTATCTTGGGATGGCCCACCAGTTCAAATGTCTAGAGGTATGCAATATATATTGCTGGTACCAAGTGCCATATAAATACTCTGCTGATAACAAGGAGATGATCATGTTAAATCAATGGCTTGGCTCAAAGGGGGCAGTGCCACAAGTTTCACCTCCAATATAGCTACAGGAAAGCAGACTTTGGCAATATGTGCTTATTTCTCTTAGGAATGACAAAATCCAGACTGAATCTGATATGTCACGAGCATATTCTCCTTTGGAAGTAATATTCTCAAAACCCCTTTAAATACGAGTACGAGTTGTTGCAGCGATGTTGCCTACCCTATTTGACCAGTCTCTTTCTATATCATCTACAAGATTGCCCCTAAAGCACCGTTGCCTTATTGAAATAGGTCATGAGCCTTATTAGCTCAGTATTCCACTTCTTAAGTAAGGAAGCAAGAGAACTCAACGCCTAAAGTACCCTGAGAATTGCAGCACCAGACATTTGAGTTGAAAGAAGCATGGTATTTGTCTTGCCGAAACACTGGGGTTCATCCACTGCAACCTTGCTCAGTCTTTCTTCGCATGCCAGCAAAGATGACAATGACCTATGCTCTGTTTCAGGAATACTGAGGAGCACTGTTGCAGAATCAACCCCCTTTTCAACAGAATTTGAATCCATTTCCTTACAACATGCTACCTTCCGGTACCATGGGAATTTTCAGGTTGACTCAGCACAGCATATGCTTTGCCAGACCCAGTTTATCAATAAGCCAAGATACAGACCTTACATCATCCAATGCATTCTGTACCAGCCAAGAAATATCAACAAAATACATCTTCCTGGGTGACCTTCTTAATCTGCTGAAGTGAGATATATCATATTGTACCACAGGAAACTCTGTAGCACTAGCAGCATCCCTCTGTATCTTATTGTTAGTTTGCAAGGATTGGTTTCAGAGAGCCTTCTGAAACCATATTGCAAACTCTTCAAGAGTTATCCCTGTAAGGTGGGTAACAACCCTCATCCTACAAGCCTGTAGGTTGACATTACAGTCTACATGCCAATTCATCCTACAGGCAGTGTATTTGGTGTTTCCATTTGTGATAGCCTAGGCCTATAGGTTGAGATGTCAATCTTCAGGCCTGTAGGCTGACACTACAGCCTACAGGCCAATTCATCCTACTAGCCTGTAGGCTACGGTTGTCATCCTACTGGCCTGTAGGCTGTAATGTCAGTCTAGAGGCCTGTAGATTGACATCTCATCCTATAGGCCTAAGCTATCTCAAACGGAAACACCAAATACACCTTCATCACAGTTGTTGCTTCAGTCTAGCGATGTTGACACTAGTTCCTCGATGGCTTATTCTAGGCATTCTCATAGTCATGCTTGAGACTCGAGATTGGACTTGGAGACACTGTCTATTTTGATTTTCTAATTATGTTATGAGAAGATGAGTTATGTAGTTGAATTGAGTAATATCTGTGAATTTGATCATGGAATAATCTTTTAGTTCACTATTTTGCATACAAATGTGTTATGATATTTTATGAGATGATGTTATGAATTTCTGCATAGACTGGTTTTATAACTTATATGGATTGGAAATGTCATTAGTATATTTTTTGTACACAAATTTACCATATTTTGAGCTTTTTTCTCTTTGCCGAGTTTGAAAAGCGTCTTTGCCGAGTCGCTGCGACTTATCGAGTCACAGGCCAGCTGAGTCTTTGCCAAGTCTGAGTTTGACAACATTGATTCAAATTTCAAACATCCAAGCTCTAATTCAACAGTAAAAGAAGGGGATCATCACCATTGACGTTATTGTCAACCAAATCATAGAAGTCGCATAATTGGTTGACACGAAGACGGGAGATGTAGTCCTCTGAAACCATGTTTTGAGAACAAAGCATATTAGGGGGTAGGACTTGCATTATACCTAAAATGTATATTACCACCGTAATAAACACCATAATGTCATAAACGATTATATAAAAACAGTTTTTAATTAATTGTGTTAATTCACACTTATTGTCAAAGGCATGACTTATCACCTGTGCTTGTGTATTTATACACTTTGTTGTATTCAACACATTCATCATTACTTCATCAATTATTATCATATATATATATATTTATATATATCGTGTGCTATGTGTACCTCTTTTGTTTGCAATTGGAGTATGAATTTATGAACTATTACATTGAAATCTTATTAAAAAATGTACTTGTTTTTAATTTTTTTTTTCAAGAGAGGGAAAAGGCATGACTTTCATTTCCTCTTTCAATGGATGACACTTAATTTTTGAATGGTGTATATTTCTGTCCCAAATAAACATTTAAATGAATGCACCTATATGAAAATACTAAATAAAAATGTTCATGGGGGACAAGCGGCGAAATGAGATAGTGATATTCAATTATTACTTATTTATAAAGACTTTACATAGTTCTAACTTCTGACAAAGGTATCACAGTGATTCGCTAAGACATGGAAAGCATATGACGACAACTTTAATTTAATTCAATTTTTTCTATCGACAACTGTTACACAAATTATACTCGGATGCCACACCAACTCTTTTCCTACAGTGATCGATTTGTAATATGGCAACCACTGGGGCTATGTTTTGGAGAATAGCACTAGCAAGTGTTGAGAGAAATTGTATGCATTCCCTTCGTAGGTGTGGTTATTTTTGACAAGGAAGGCAACTAATACTAAAATGGTGGGCAAGAAGTTATCCATAGTGGTATGTCATGTTTGGATCACAGGTTGAATTTTACTTTTTATTTTATATGGTTTTTGTTGGGATGACTCTAATTTCTATTTATTGATCCATAATTGCTCAACCTATGGTTGAGACGATTCACCAACAAAGACCTTAGTTAGTTTTGTGGGAAAACAAAATTGTGCTCTCTTTTTGCTGTTTCATTGTGCGATAATTTTAATTGTGCAATATTTGCAGATTGTAATTTAAATGAAGAAAAATATTGTTGAAGAAATCAATATACATAGTAACAACCCAAATATTTCACCTCGAAAACCATTTGGGAAAACCAACAAGAAATGGCATTTGTTTGGCTCTTAATGCTTGGTCGTGTTTTACAAATTGGAGCTTGGCTTAAAACGACTTTCGTTCCTTGTGGACATGTTCATATACTTCTCTTTGTCCTCTCAATCTAGGAACAAACCTCTCATTTTGAGTCTTCCGTCTCTTTGCTTCTCCGCCAGTAACTTCCCAAGATTTAATCCCCAATGCCAACTAGGGAACCCACTTGTTTTCTTCGATCTGCCTCTTTATTGCCTCCCTCCATCAGTCTCTTTCCCTCGGAAGGTCAAGAGACTATCCCAAGAATTCATTGCCAAGATCTCTACAACTGTCATTGTTCCCCCAAGTTCGTCATTGTCTCCTTTGAATTCCCACAAAGTATATTCTGAATCTTTTCTTTTATGGTTATTGCCATCCACGTGGCATTCTTTAATTTGTTGGACTTCCATGTTGGATGCAAAGCACATGTGTCACCTCTCTGCATGACCACATTATCTACTAGGTAGGCCAAAAGTGGTCTTGACCTTCTTTGTCTTGAAGCTCTTATTCTTGACCATAATGCAACTTAGGGTTTCCTCATAAAACCCTAAGTTGCAGTTGCAGTTGCAGTTGCTCTTATTAGATGAGACATGAAGCAGACTATTTACATAACCATATACATTCATGTACCAAAGAAGATGAAGAAAAAGTTGTCTTTTGAAATCCAGAGTATCTCACATGGAGATTGATTGCAAGGAGCAGAAGGATCCAAAGATGACCGAACATTAGAACAAGAACTCACAATAGACTTGTTCAAAGGATAATGAAGCCACCTTGACAAGAAGCAGAATTCACTTTAAGTCTGACTCGACTTTTCATATTTAGACTTGGTATTCAACACCAAGTATACCCCATAAGAGATAATGAAGTCCTTGTAGACTCAGAAGAAATCGAGAGTTAGCCTGATCTTAGAAAGGATCAGATGAAGAGACAACTTCCAGGACTGGGAGACAGATGCCATGAGAAGACTAGATTGCAGCTTCAAAAACTTCTAGGAGATATGAAATCTCCTAGGAAGATTCCCTTGTCTCAGTGACAGAGAAGGAAGCTAGTCAGAAAGACTAGGATATGGATTCTTCCGTGAGACTAGAAGAGAAGTCAATATTGACTTCCAAGATTGATCTAAACAGATCAAGCATGTTGCAGATGTACAAAACCTGATGTGTGTCCAGAGGATTCTCCCAACAAGAGGGAGAAGACTATGACGAGACACTTACTCCAGTAATTGAAGAAATAGTTCCAATATTCATGAAGACAACCAGAACAACCACGATTCATATATAATACGAGATACAAGGGGACCAATCCCCATATTTAAAATTGAGTGGCAGTTGGTGCAGTACATTAATTGGGTCATGGAGACATGACTACAATAAAAGATAAAGTTACCTCCATGAAAGAAGAAGAGCTACATTCAGTATTAGTTATTGAGCCACTCTTAGTTTCAGATGAAGTTGTTGCCATGATGGAGTAGAGGAGTTACTCTCTAATTTCAGCAGTCACAGTGAGAATGAAGCAACCATTTGTAGCTTCATAGCAGCTGTAGGTACAGAACCCCAGTTCCAGAAGGAATAGTTGCAGAAAAAGGAGAGGACTTACTCTGAGGCAGTGAGACAGATAGTGCTTTGCAGAAAGCACATAGAGCTAGCACATGACTGTGCAGATTGAGTTGCAGCCGAGCAAGTGTACTAGATTGGTACAAAGTGATGTGAAAATTTGATTTGAAGTTGAAGACTGAAAGGCTCAGGTCTGCAGGTTGAAGAAGGCTCTATAGAGGTTGAAGCAAGCTCCTGGAGCTTGGCATGGAAGAATTGACAGTTTCCTAACGAGCTTGGGCTTTACCAAGAGTAAAGTTGATTCTAACCTTTACCTCAAGGTTATGATTCATGAATGATGAGCCAGTGATGTTGCTACTATATTCTTGAAAAAGATGAAGAAAATCTCATCACAGATTGTAGAAGAAGCTCTCTACAGAGTTTGATGAAAGACCTAATGCATTATCTCTTAGGTCTTGAAGTTTGGTAGAGCCTAGAGAATATCTTCCTTAACCAAGGGAAGTATGCAGTTAAAATAATGAAGAAGTTTAACTTGTTGGAATGTAAATCGATGTACACACCCATGGAAACAAAGTTTAAGCCCCTGGTAGATACCTCGTTAAAATTGGTTGATGCTACTCTATCCAGACAGATTATTGGTTCGTTGATGTATTTGACGAATACCTGGCCAGATATATGTTTTGCTGTGAACACCGTGAGTCAGTATCTGGTAGAGCCTAAACATGTTCACCTTGTTGCTGCAAAACATTTGATGAGATACCTTAAGGGTACGTTGGACTTTGGTCTCTGTTATACTAGAGATCATGACTTTAGATTGTATGGGTATACTGATTCAGATTGAGCTGGAAGTGTTTCTGATAGAAAGAACACTTCAGGATGTTGTTTCAGTTTGGGGTCAGCCATGACTTCATGGCAGAGTAGGAAGCAATCCAGTATTTCTCCTAGCACGACAGAAGTGGAATATATTGCAGCATGTTCCGCCAGTGGTGAAGCCATATGGTTTCGGATGTTGTTGACAGATCTATCTGATCTGGAGATGGAAGCCACCATGATCCTATGTGATAACCATAGTTGTATAAAGATGATGTGCTCCATGATGAGTCGAAGCACATAGAGATCTGATATCACTTGATTCGTGATATGGTGCAGAGAGGAGCCATAAAGCTCCATTATGTTGGCACAGATGAACATGTTGTAGATGTGTTGACCAAGCCTCTGTTTCGTGTAAAGTTTGAGCACTTTCGAGACAAGCTTGGTACAGTCCGAAAGGACCTCCCTCAAAAGGGGGAGTAGTGCTGATGATACTATGGTATCCTGGCCAATAGCCGGTAGCTCAGTTAGGCTTTTATATCCTATGGGACTGATCATCCCTGGACAGATCCCGAAGGTTTATAAGGACCGGCTGTCAGAGTACTTGTGCATGTATATGCTAGCTTTGGTCAGTAGTGGTAGCTCTGTTAGGATTTTATATCCTAGGGAATCTTTTGATTCCTGAGCAAATCCTTCGTGTTGATGTTGTTGAGATGCTAGCTGTTGAGATTTGGGTACCTTGGAAAGTGGTCCCCACGTGCTTATGAGTCTCTAAGCACAAAGGGGGAAGACTATTACCCTTGTACTTTACTTTATGATTCTAATTTCACTTTGACTTAAGAGTTTTAAGTCAAAAGTGAAATATGCCACTTAAGTCATAAAGTGACAATTAGTTCACAATGTGGGTGAATTAATAGACATAAAGCAAGTAATGAAAGTGGGTTTCCTTAGTGAGATTATTGGAGTTGATCTCACCCATTGATTAGACTTGGCTAGATCTAATCTAGGCCATTGATCTTTTAGGGTTGGCATGAGGAGGCTAAAGAGAGGGTAAAGATATTTTTGAGACTCATTCTTCACTTGAGAGTTTTGGAGAAGAGAAGAGGGCTGTAAATCTTGAGGAGAAGGAGGGCGCACTTTATGAGGGTTTGAGCAAAACCCTTGAGAGCTTGAGGAGGAGCTTGTGTTGGCTTGGAGCTTGCATGGAGAGTATTTCCATGGAGTCTTAGCATTCTCTTCTTGGTCAGAGCATTTTCATGGAGGAGGGGTGCATCTGAGAGAGGAGGGCGCACTTGGATCCTTCAGTTGCTCACTGGGAGAGGACTTGTCAGATTGAGATGAGGTCTGATGCATGAGGAGGCTAGAGGGAGGGCGCATGCTTTCATGGTGAGAGATATCCAGCTTTAGTCTTTGTTTATTTATGGTGATTATTTCTGCTTGGAGGAGGGCGCACATGTTGAGAGGACTGGCAACTACCTGGTAGCAGATCTGCTTGGAGGATTCAAGCTCTAACAGTTTTAGTGGAGAGGCAGCACATGAGAGGACATTCCTGTGGAGAGATTTCTTCATTGGGTTACTAATGAGCTAGGGCGCTTCAGTTCAGTGCAGAGGGCAACAAAGGAAGAGGGCGCACCACAGTTTGGGCACTTCTCTTTTTGGTTCTTGTAGCAAGACTCGTGAGGAGCTTGCTATGTATACAGGTTCCATTGTATTTCATTACTTGTTGTATCTCTTGCTTTGATCATCATTATATAGACATATATCCCAAACT
>ML788062.1:131744-144783 GCA_009831015.1 Picea engelmannii
GGACAGCAGCAGGAGGATCATTCCTGTGGAGGGGTTTTCCATTCTGGCATCTCAGTTGGATTCTGGAGCAGATCTGACAGTTTCAGTGGGGGCGCACCATCCTGGAGTGCTTCTGGCAGTTAGAGCTTGGATATCTTCTTCTTTTGGAGTTGCTATTTGTATCAGGTTCTTCTTGTATTGTGATTACTGTAAACTAGATTTGCTCTACATCATATATACACTATATCTCAAACTGGTTTTCCCCGGGGGGGTTTTATCCAGGGTCATGTTGACCAAAAATACCTGTGTCTACACATGCATTTTAGTGGCTGTTATTAGCTCTTAGATCTGTCCATATTTTCAGCAGAAAAGATAGCTTAGGTGTGTTGTAGTTATTTGGCATGCATGTACTTATTTTTCTAACACTGAAACTACTTGCTAGAGCACCCAAATTGAGACTACAACCATAACAATCAGCAAAACTAAAAACAACTGTTGGCTGTTATAAAACAACAGAAATTAAAAGATAAGACAGCAAAAAACTTAGAGTCTTAGCTTGGTCAAAGACAGACCAAGAAGACAGCTGATAGGACCTGGAAAATTCTACAAGAGTGAGGCGTGAGTTTAAGTGAATACATTAGGAGTGAAGAGTTATGTAGGAGGTGGGCCACATGGGAGGTGCGCAAGGGTTTAGGTGAGGTGCCACCTAGGATGGGAGTCGAGTCCCTTAATTGGAGACTCCTCCCTAACTCAAAGTCATCTACCTAAGTTGACCCTCTCATTAGTTAACTTACTTTATCCTTGAGTTGACTAAATACACCCAAAAAACATGTCTCAAACATGTTAGGAGATTTAATTAATTGCCCCCTTTTCTGCATTTTTAGAGTAATATTGATCTTTTTAGCGATAATAATCACTTTTTAGCCTCGAAAGATGGGAAAAAGGGGTTTACGTTATGCTTTGGACTGGAAAACGATTGTAAATATGGCGTCTGACAATGTTTGATGCCATATTTTTTACATTTATTGACTCAAAATTAATAAATTCCAATTTTGCGGGAATTTAATTAATTCACTAAAACTTAAAAAAAAACCTATCAGACTTAGCCGCAATTTCCAAATAACTCGGACACTATGTTCTAGTATGAGCTTATATACATTCTGACACTAGACATTGGATTTTCCATGCCGAGACCTGTTTGTCAACACATACTCTGGCTTTGGAGCTAGTTTTTTTCAAGTGAAAAAACTTAGAAATTATTTGATCTTCTCACTAAGGCAAGTAGAAAAAATAATTAATAAGTAGAAAAAAACACTCCGAAGTATGTGCCCACTCCCAGATCAAGGGTGGCCAATAGCCTTTTACACCATCTCATACTTAGGACATTTATTACAATAGTGGAAATGCAGAAAAAGTGGCCCTTTTAAGGCCTGCTGAATCACTGAACTCTGTATATATGAGCACTGAATGCTCATTCTCTGGCGGCTCTTTAGGAAATCCAGCTTGTGCAAACTAGTGGATAACAGTAGTCATCACCCCTTCTTTATCACATTAGTAGTGAATGACTTGCTTCTCCACAATTTTATGCTAGTTCAAAAACATCTACTAATGTTATGTCACTCAAAGTGATGAACGAGTTAGGATTAAAGGCGACTAGGCCATGTAGGTGTTGAAATATTGTAACTGCAAAGATTATTCTATTTATTTATTGAGTCATTATTCATTGGATCAATCCCCTTTTGTGGATTGGTCAAACCCTAATTGTATTATGCAAATTAAGAAGTCGCCCCCCAGGCCTAATTAAAGTGGTTTTAACAACTAAAAAGACAAGTCGGCCCTGCCCAGTGAAGAGACACCTTTCCAGTGCCTACCAGTTAGTATACATAAAGGAGGCCAATGCCTCATTTGCTCACTCACTCATTCACTCATCAAGTGCGCAAGTTTGGTAGCTGCAATTGGGAGAAGAAGGAAGAGAGAGGCGCATTGCTCAGTGTCAGATATTCTCTAGTGTTTTGGTTTATTGTCTTGGCATTGTATTGGATATCTATATTAAGGAAGTTTTTGCTGGGTTTTCTCCCCCATGAGGGTTTCCCAAGATAAATGCTGTGTATCTTGTGATTGTGTTTCTCTCCGTGACCCTACCTATGCTATTGTTATCTAGTAAATTGAAAAGAAACCTAATAATAGCTCAAAACTTAACATGGTATCAGAGCTAAGTTGAAGACAACATCTTTCACTAGATAAAGTAAAACGTCATTGTTGCCGTACAAGAAAATTAGGGCTTTTTGTTGAAGAGGAATATCAGCCTAAAAACCATCTAGAAAAGTGTGCCCTACCCTAGGGAACTCTTTGGCACCTTGAGCACACCTTTTTAGTGGTTAGATACTTCGGAAAGTCAAACCCTAGTTTTGACTGGTACCAAAAAACCAGAAGTACCAAAAAACCAGGAAACCAGAACCAGTACCAAAAGTATCAGTCTAGATTTCCGCAAGCTCAGTTTCAAGGGGTAAAATTTGGATTTTCAGAAATTTGATTGCACCAACATACTCGCCTCAGCTCAACGCATCTAGTCCCTGGATCACAATTTCAAAATTTGAAGTTTGAAAAATTTGGGTTTCCTCATAAAACCCTAAGTTGCAGTTGCAGTTGCAGTTGCAGTATCAATTGAAGTATCAGCTGTAGTACCAGTTGCAATCACCCTTGAAGTTTTTGAGAGTTGGTAATTATTACCGTTGCTACCAGATGGTGCCACTACCTGCAAATACTATCAGAGGTATGTATTCACATATGTTTAAACTGTTAAGATTTAAAGGGTATTTGCAGGAGAAGGGATCTCTTGCCATAGATCCAGAAGGATCTCAAGATCCAACACATTCAAAGGAATAATGCAATAGAGGTTTGATTATTTTGATATGCATCTATTTGTTATGACATTATTTTGGTCTAAGTTGCATGTTGAAACTATGACCATCATACTAACCTTTGGTCAAAATTTAAGTCAAAGTATTAGATTGATTAAAGTTGAGATCATAGAGTTTATCCTCTAACCCAACCATCTATCAAGATAACATATTGTCTTAGTACAAAAGACAGTTTGAAGAAAGCACTCGTCATCTTGAGTGAAGGAGACTTGGAAGAAAAACAACACACTCATTCTTGAGGACAAGGCTCCAGGTTCCAGGTTTGATTAATTAAGTTGATAAGATTCAAAGTTGCACATGACAAGTTGATAACTACCCCTTTACAAGTAAACACTATAGTTGAGGTAGCAGTATTTGAAAAGTATTATACTTGGTAGCATGTGAGCATATTGAGATAAATGCTTAATGTAATCATTTACCAGATACAACTAATATCTCCTCTAGGAGAAACTTCTTGTGTTAGTTCCAGGTTACCTTGGATGAATGTTTGATCACAACACTAGAAGAGCGTTGATCTCATTTCGTATTGTATTTCTTAGTTTTGATCTTTGTTTCAAACAGGTCACAAGTGAAAGCTCTAAAGCAACTACTGTGACGATTATTCGTGCTATTGTTTTATTTATTATTATCAAAAGAGTATTATTCTTGCTTGTTGTTTTGTTGACCTTGTTTCATGTCATAGGTGATAACCCTGAGGAAGCTATAATGAAGGTTGCAGAAGGCAACAGATTAGATGAGACATGAAGCAGACTATGTACATGACCATATACATTCATGTATCGAAGAAGATGAAGAAGCAACTATCTTTTGAGATCCAAAGTATCTCATATGGAGATTGATTGTAAGGAGCAGAAGGCTCCAAAGATGACCGAACATTAGAACAAGAACTCACAGTAGACTTGTTCAAAGGATAATGAAGCCACCTTGACAGGAAGTAGAATTCACTTGAAGTCTGACTCAACTTTTCATATTTAGACTCGGTATTCAACACCAAGTATACCCCATAAGAGATGATGAAGTCCTTGTAGACTCGGAATAAATCTAGAGTAAGCCTGATCTCAGAAAGGATCAGATGAAGAGACAACTTCCAGGACTGGGAGACAGATGCCATGAGAAGACTAGATCGTAGCTTCAAAAACTTCTAGGAGATGTGAAATCTCCTGGGAAGATTCCCTTGTTTCAGTGACAGAGAAGGAAGCCAGTCATAAAGTCTAGGATATGGATTCTTCCATGAGACTAGAAGAGAAGTTAGTATTGACTTCCAAGATTGATCTAAACAGATCAAGCATGTTGCAGATATACAAAGCCTGATGTGTGTCCAGAGGATTCTCCCAGCAAGAGGGAGAAGACTATGACGAGACACTTACTCCAATAACTGAAGAAATAGTTCCAATATTCATGAAGACAACCAAAACAACCACGATTCATATATAGTATGAGATACAGGGGGAGAAATCCCCATATTTAAAATTGAGTGGCAGTTGGTGCAGTACATTAGTTGGGTAATGGAGACATGACTACAATAAAAAATAGAGTTACCTCGATGAAAGAAGAAGAGCTACATTCAGTATCAGTTATTGAGCCACTCTTAGTTTCAGAGGAAGTTGTTACCATGATGGAGTAGAGGAGTTACTCTCTGATTTCAACAGTCACAATGAGAATGAAGCAACCATTCTCAGCTTCAGAGCAACTGCAGGTACAGAGGCCCAGTTCCAGAAGGAACATTTGCAGAAAGAGGAGAGGACATACTCTCAAGCAATGAGACAGATAGTGCTTTGCAGAGAGCACATAGAGCTAGCACATGATTGTGCAGATTGAGTTGTAGCTGAGCAAGTGTACCGGATTTGTACAATGTAATGTGAAAATTTGGTTTGAAGTGGAAGATAGAAAGACTCAGGTTTGGAGGTTGAAGAAGGATCTGTACAAGTTGAAGCAAACTCCTAGAGCTTGATATGGCAGAATTGACAGTTTCCTGACGAGCTTGGGCTTTACTAAAAGTAAATCCGATTCTGACCTTTACCTCAAGGTTATGAATGATGAGCCAATGATGTTGCTACTATATGTAGATGATGTATTCTTAACAAGATGAAGAAAATATCATCACAGATTGTAAGAAAAAGTTCCCTGCAGAATTTGAGATGGAAGACCTAGGCCTGATGTTCTATTTCCTAGGCCTCGAAGTTTGGTCGAGCCTAGAGAAGATCTTCCTTAACCAAGGGAAGTATGCAGTTGAAATAATGAAAAGGTTTGACATGTTGGAATGTAAATCCATGTACACACCCATGGAAACGAAGTTGAAGCTCCTGGTAGATGCCTTGTCAGAATTGTTTGGTGCTACTCTGTACAGATAGATTATTGGTTCGATGATGTATCTGACGAATACCGGGCCAGATATATGTTTTTCCTTGAGTCAGTATCTGGTAGAATCCAAACGTGTTCACCTTGATGATGCAAAACATATGATGAGATACCTTAAGGGTACGTTGGATTTTGGTCTCTGCTATACTAGAGATCATGACTTCAGATTGTATGGATATACTTATTCAGATTGAGTTGGAAGTGTTTATGATAGAAAGAGCACTTCAGGATGTTGTTTCAGTCTGGGTTCAACCATGACTTCATGGCAGAGTAGGGAGCAATCCAACATTGCTCCCAGCACGGCAGAAGCGGAATAAATTGCTGGTGTTCCGCCAGTTGTGAAGCCATATGGCCTCGGATGTTGTTGACAGATCTATTTGATCTGGAGATGGAAGCCACCGTGATCCTATGTGATAACCAGAGTTGTATAAAGATGATGTGTTCCATAATGAGTCGAAGCACATAGAGATCCAGTATCACTTCATTCGTGATAGGTGCAAAGAGGAGCCATAAAGCTCCATTATGTTGGCACGGATGAATAGGTTGCTGATGTGTTGACCAAGCCTCTGTCTCATGTAAAGTTTAAGCACTTTCGAGACAAGCTTGGTGTAGTCTGAAAGGACGTCCTTCGAAAGGGGGAGTAGTGTTGATGCCAGCCTAGTGCTGTAGATTTCCAGCTTCGTGCTGATGTTGTTGTGATGCCAGCCTAGTGCTGAAGATTTCCAGCTTCGTGCTGATGTTGCTGTGATGCCAACCTAGTGCTGAATATTTCTAGCTTCGTGTCGATGTTGTTGTGATGCCAGCCTAGTGCTGAAGATTTCCAGCTTCGTGCTGATGTTGTTGTGATGCCAGCTTAGTGCTGAAGATTTCCAGCTTCGTGCTGATGTTGTTGTGATGCCCACTTCATGTTAATGTTGCTGAGATGCCAGCTTTGTGCTGGAGATTTCCAACCTAGTGCCGATGTTGATGATGCTCCAGCCTTCGTGCTGTGATACTGCTGTTGTTGATGTTGTATCAGCCTTGAGCTGTTATTGATGATGATGATGTATTAGTGTTATACTAATCCATGGTGATGCAGATGATGATGATGCCACTTCAGCTTCTCGCTGAAGATGATGATGATGCCACTTCAGCTTCTCGCTGAAGATGATGATGATGCCACTTCAGCTTCTTGCGAAAGATGATGATGATGATGTTATTTCAGCTTTAATGTTGAAGATGATGATGTTACTTTAGCCTCATGCTAAAGATGTTGATGATATTACTTTAGCCTCATGCTAAAGAAGATGATGATGTTACTTTAACCTCACACTAAAGATGATGATGATGTTACTTTAGCCTCATGCTGATGAGGATGATGATGCTACTCCAGCTCCATGTTGTGAACAATGATGATGAGAAAAACTTCCGATGATTTATAGATATGCTAGTCAATGTTCCAGATGTTGTTGATGTTGCTGTCCTCTCTCACTCCTTATGATGTTGTAGAATACCCTTCTTGTTAAGGGGGAGTGTTGAAATATTGTAACTGCAAAGAGTATTCTATTTATTTATTGAGTTATTATTCATTAGATCAATCCCCTTTTGTGGATTGATCGTGTCGGGCATTGTAATTGACCAAATCCCTTTTTGCGGATTGGTCAAACCCTAATTGTATTATGCAAATTAAGAAGTCGGCCCCCAGGCCTAATTAAAGTGGTTTTAACCACTAAGAAGACAAGTCGGCCCTGCCCAGTGAAGAGACACCTTTCCAGCGCCTGCCAATTAGGATAAATAAAGGAGGCCAACGCCTGCCAGTTAGGATAAATAAAGGAGGCCAACGCCTCATTTGCTCACTCACTCATTCACTCATCAAGTGCACAAGTTTGGTAGCTGTAGTTGGGAGAAGAAGGAAGAGAGAGGCGCATTGCTCAGTGTCGGATATTCTCTAGTGTTTTGGTTTATTGTCTTGGCATTGTATTGGCTATCTATATTAAGGAAGTTTTTGCTGGGTTTTCTCCCCCATGAGGGTTTCCTAGGAAAAATGCTGTGTATCTTGTGATTGTGTTTCTCTTAGTGATCCTACCTATGCTATTGTTATCTAGTAAATTGAAAAGAAACCTAATAATAGCTCAAAACTTAACAATAGGAATGTATGTGCCATGGATTCAAGAGAAATCAAAGTATGTGGCGTGATCAAGGATCTGAAAGTTAAGCTAGCTGCATACTTAGACATCTCATTGTTAATGGATGTGGTTGTCATAGATGTTTTGAATGCATGGGTAATGCTTCTATCATGCAAGTGGGCCGCCAACTTAGGAGGTAGCATCTAGATGGACTTATTTGATGCTACCATACCTACTTTTGAAAACATATATGGCTTTGCTTCATGAGCAAATGAATAAGCACCATATAGAAGAATTTTGAGATTCTATGAACGAGTTGGTACATTATGAAGAGAATCTACGAGCCTACACTATTCTAGCAAATTCCACAACCCCTAGAGAAGACGTTGATGTCATGTGGAAAATGAACTTTGATGGAGCTAAGTCTAGAACAAGGTTTTTGCAGGCATTGTTTTTGCATCCCCTCAAGGTATTGTTTCTTGCTATGCGTTTATATTAGAATTTAATTCTACTAATAATGTGGTGGAATACAAAGCCCTTCGTTTATGCTTAAATATGGATAAGGACATGGGAATCAAAATCTTGAAGATAGTAGGTGATTCAAACTTGGTGGTCAAGCAAGTGAAGGAGCAATCTATTTGTGAGGACGATAGGTTGAAAATGTATAGAATTACAGTCTGGGATGTGATGGAATTGTTCGATGCCCTATCCTTAGAAGTTCAATCGAGAATATTTATTGATTAATCCCATGCCCTGGAAGTTGCTGCATGAATCTTGTTCGATGCCCTATCCTTAGAAGTTCAATTGAGAATATTTAAGGATCAATCCCATGCCCTGGCAGTCGCTGCATCATTCCTCCAACCCTGTGAGGAGTTATTAGGGAGAGGTAGAATGGAAATGATCTTTAGGTCCTTGATCCTCGATGACTTTTATCATTGGTAGGGTTTCGAAAATGATTCACAAATCATAAAGTCTATGAACAACTTGTAGGAATTTGCGAATGATATGGATTGGAGGGAAGAAGAGAAAGAATACTTGGAAGAGCCTAAGTCAAAGGATGATGAATCCTTTCAGACTCATACCATTAAAGAAAATCTTCGAGAAGTCTTGTTAGCCTTGTCAACTTTTCATAGGTATATAGAAGTTAGTAGCCTTACCTTTGCAACCTGTCATAAAAGTGCCCTTCCAACAAGGGGGCTTGAATTCATAAGCAAGTTCAAAGAGAACTATAACAACGGTCATCAATGGATTCTCACAACAATTGACTACTTACTTAGATGGGTTGAAGCCATACCAACTTAGAGGATAACAGATAGGGTAGTGATTGAATGCCTTGAAGATAAAATCATCACTAGATTTGGGTTTGTAGCAAAGATTACCACTGACAATGCCAAAGCCTTTAGTACCATAGAATTATCTACCTTTTGCTTTGATTATGTCATTGTCCTATCCCACTCCAATTACTATCCTCAAGGAAATGGTCTTGCAAAATCTAGTAATAAAAATTTAATGACCATTATTAAAAAGACGATGGGGGATAATAATAAAAATGGGGATAGTAAGATCAAACATGCATTATGGGCTAATAGAATACCAATAAATAAGCCACCGGTATTTCCCATTCGAACTAGCATATGGGATGGAAATCACATTTCCCATTCACTGGAAGATCTTGACATACCAAATTTTGCAACATTTTTTCTCTGACCAGGACGCAATTCAAAATAGAATCAACCAACTAATCGAACTTGATGGAAATAGAAGGAAAGCCTTTGATCACTTTTCAAAGAATCAAGAAAAGTTCAAAGGAGAATTCGACAAAAAGTTGACACACAAGATATTGCAACATTTTTCTTCTCTAACCAAGATGGTTCAAAATAGTATCGACCTACTAATCGAACTTGATGAAAATATAAGGAAAGCCTTTGATCACTTTGCAAAGAATCAAGAAAAGGTCAAAGATAAATTGGACAAAAAGATTCATTTGAGGAATTTTCAAAAGGGCGATGTTATTCTCATGTGGAATGAAGAGATTAAAAAGTCAAGAAAACATGGCAAGCTCGAAAGTTTGTGGTTGGGGCCTTGTAGAATCAAGGATGTTGTAGGTTACAATTCTTTCTATCTTAGTCATTTAGATGGTAAGAAGCTACCTTTTCCCAAGAACAGGAAAATTTTGAAATTGTTTGTAAAAGATGAGACCTAATGCCACAGGGCATCCTTGTAGATCAGATTAGGATGAATAAGCTCTTTAGCATGAGCATTAGATTTACTTTGTATATTGATTTCTGTACTTGAATTTTGATGAAGTAGTTAATTCTTTCATTGTCATAAGTTCTACTTGTGAATTGTAATATTTCTAACTGGTATCCATGTGCTTTCCTGCTTTGATTTATTATTATTACAGGAAGGGACAAGGCACTTGTGTCTTTGCCCCTCTCCAGGATCTAATGCCTATTTGGTGAGAATGTTTCATATTAACAAGTTTTGCAGATTTTGTAGTTCTCATGCACTCTCACTTAGAGTACGTGTCCTCGAGTTGGAGCCAATTGTTACCCTTCAATTTAACATCAGGAGTACCACATTTTTTTGGCCAGATTTGCCCCAACCTCTAAGCCAATCTCGTGCATGATTTGAGATGATGTCTGAGCTCATGGTTCTATGATTAGTTGTGTGTAATGATCCCAAGCCATTATGCAAGGATCATCACGGTTTTGGTGTCTTTTAAAACTTTTCTGAGTGAGGTATTTCGTCAAACACTTTGTTGTCCTACTTGTTTAGATGTGTTTACTTGCTGAATGGCCTCGTGATTTCGGCCTTAGGGTTTACTGATGTGTTTATATGTGTGTATGCAGCAAATAACAGAAAGGGACAACCATGGAACATACCTCAACCATATGTGCTCATCTGCTATCCTCCTCATGCTGCTGTCAATGATAAACGTGTCGAAAAAGGATAACAGACATATCTGCAGTTGACTGTAGGACTGGAAGGCATCACATGCTTTGGTCAATCCCAAGGATTCGACCAGAAACTCGTCCATCGGTATCCATGATAACTGCTCGCTTGTAGTCATCACTAAACCCCAATCATCAGGTACAATCGGAAGCAACTCCTCCAACTGCTGGTAAACCACTCTCCATCTACCATCACCCAGGCAACTGCTGAAATGGTGAAGGTGAGATCTCATAACCATATGTTGATGCAAAGGAGTGGCACCTGCATGCTCCCCTAAGTGTGTCTCCTCCCTGCCAGGCAGTACACCCCTCTGAATCCCACCATACATCTCAGCATGCCTCTGTGAGCTATCACTCATCACTGTATGCTCCGGAATACTCCTGTCATCTCCCGCAAACTCATGCTGCATCACAGATCCTGGGCATACGGCTGGATCAATCTCTATATGGAGATCAACCACTCCCAAGACACAAATGGAAGTGTCCCCCGTCAACTGGTGCTCCTCTGCTAGATCATCAACGTCCTCTGTCAACGTGACTGACTGATACATCTGAGTGTCCACTAAGACAGATGAAGTGGATCTTTGATGGATCTCCTTAAGAGACTCATCTGTCCTAGACTCTGATTTTTGAAGGGTGGTCTGTGTGCCTCTCAAGAATCCTCGAGTGCTCTCCAACTCCTGAGTGAGTCGGTCCATCTCCAACTCCTGCTCCCTCAGAGCCTCAGAGCCTCATGATACATCTCACCAACCCTCAGTAGATAATCCCTGTCTGTCAACAACTGCTGGTAGTCAGTCCTCATCACAGATACTCTCTCCCGGAGACTGTGAAAATCATCCATGGAAAATCCTCCATTTGAGCTACCCTGTGCCACTGATGCTCTCCAACAGTAATCTGCCATCACTGCATGCATGTCATCAATACGTCTAGTGGCTGCCCTGATCATAGCCTCACTAACTCTCAACTGTGCTGCTAAGTGGTGTGACTCCTGATCCTGGTCATACTGAGGTGCCATCTCAGACCCCTCACTGCTAGTGTCAACTCTAGAATCCCCCAAAACACCCTTTGCGTAAGATGACGTGTTGAACCGTCCACTGTCTACTGTGCTGCTGGGTACTCCTGTATGCCACTGCATCCCATCACTAGATGCCATCTCCCTCTGACTCACACTGTATCCTGTATGAGCAACTGTATCCTCTTGTGCACTCAACCTACTACTATCATCTGCGCCTGGATCCCATATAGTTGTGTCTGGACACATGCTATGGTCATCCTGAATACTAAAGAGTGTATCCTCATCAATGCAATCTGATCCTGGAAGTAAGTGCTCCATCCACCTGTTAGCCTCTGCAATCTGCTCAACCAATGGAGTCTCCAATAGCTGTGACTCCATCTCCTCTAGCTGACCTGTATGTGTGAGGTCAACTGCCTGTACGTCCTGTACCTCCTCTTGGATCTGTGTGTCTACCTGTCCATGGTGTGCATCCCTCACACTAGGCTCATCCATCATACCTGACGTGCCACTGATCTCCTCATGTGACGTGGCTATCATGGGTGTTTGAGCAGGTGACAGATGTGTCATAGCCCCCATAGGAAGCTCATCATCTCTAGGTGCTAACACGTGTGACTCCTCACTAGTGTCACCACTCTGCTGAGGCGTAAGGTCATCAACGGTATGTGACATGTCTGCTGAGACACTGGGGCTATCGTCCTGTCCATCCAGTTGCCTATCCACTACAGAAGGGTCATCATCCTCCTCAAGCGTGCAAGCATCACTAGCCTCTGTGCAAGAGTCATCCTCATTATCCTCTGAGGTAGAGTCACTATCACTAGCCTTTGTGTAAGAGTCACTGTCATCATCCGACTGCTCTGAATCAACATCTATCGCTCCATCCACACACACCTCATCCTCCCTGTCATAGTGTGCTTTTGATCCCTACACCTATGATCAGGTTCCCGCGGCCCCTTGCAATAGTGGCAAGGTTGTGTGCTCCTACTGGGCGTGGGGTTTCTCCGTTCTTCCCACCATCTAGCTTCTTCTTTTTTCTTTTTATCTGCTATGATGATCCCCTGTAAAATATCCCATTTTCTCCAATGGGGATTTCTATAGGCTGCATATTGTGGGAATGTTATTATAGCCTTAGTTTCCTCGCTAAGGCCGTGATACATGATCTCCAAACATGATATCTCAAAGGATATCCTATCCATTTCCTCCCAACTATCCATAAAGACCCCTCAGGTTTGCAGGATTTAAGCTCTGATACCACTGTAATGATCCCAAGCCATTATGCAAGGATCATCATGGTTTTGGTGTCTTTTAAAACTTTTATGAGTGAGGTATTTCGTCAAACACTTTGTTTTACTACTTGTTTAGATGTGTTTACTTGCTAAATGGCCTCTTGATTTCGGCCTTAGGGTTTACTGATGTGTTTATATGTGTGTATGCATCAAATAACAGAAAGGGACAACCATGGAATATACCTCAACCATATGCAATATTATGATAGACAAGCCAAAACGTCTCAAATAACTTTTATTCATAAGATATAGAAACCTGCTACAATGAAGATGCCGATCTAGAATGCTCAACAGATGGCCAAGAAGATAAACAATAGAGTTGCTACAAAATGCTCCAATAGAAGACTCCAACACGCCTCCAAAGGCTGGATATACAATGAAGACTGAATACAATAGATCTGGGCCGTAAGAATGCTAAACCCCC
>ML788062.1:144928-174134 GCA_009831015.1 Picea engelmannii
TATGCCAACTGATAGATCGGGCAACTGTAAGGACAACCCAGGTGTCCAAATCTCCAAATCCACTCTCAAACCCTGTAGATCTGAACTCCTCCACTGAATGGTGCGCCCCACTGGATGACTGAAACCCTAGATAATTCGGCCCTAATGAAGGAGGCCTCCAAATGCTCTGAAACTCCCCAGGAATATAAATTGGGACATTGCAAGTCACTAGGTGAAGTCTCAAGGTCAGATCTGAAGTGTAACCCCTCCAAACTAACTAGATCTGAATCTCAAAAACGCCCTCATTCTCTTCAATTCGTCCCACTGGTCTAAGAAATAATTTGAGCCATAAAACTCTCTCAGAAAGCACTAGGAATGATGGTGAAGAACCTGCAAGAAGAACCCAGGTGATAGAATCTCCAAAAGCCCTACCAATCACCTGCAATGTATCTCTCTCTAGAATGGTGCACCCCCCTTGCTGGAAACTCCCAACTAGTGCACCCTCTCTCTATCTGCATAAGTAACTGAAGTGGAATCCTCTTGCAACTGAGTAGATCTGGAACTAGAATGGTGTGGGAGCGTATTACATCTCCGAGACCAAGCTTGGGACAAGATAGGTGGAATCTTTCACCACCGAATCATCCTCTAGGGTTTGTTAATTCAAAATTGTCAAAACCCCCAATGTTGGGCTCACTAGCTAAAAGCCAGAAATCCAAAGATAAAACATACATGAATGAATGAGAAGAGGCCCTTGCCTTTCCTTGATACTTTTGGCTCACCTTGTCCCTCCAAAGTGACTTTCATTTTATTAATATTTAATTAATTAATTAAATCACTTTAATTAATTAATTAACCTTTTTACCTTTGAAAAGCTCCTTATCTCTCCCTGTGGCTTCCCTAGCCACTGAGAGTCACTTCTAGCCATCCCATCTTGTAGTGTTGCTCCTCCCGATTCCAATGAGCTATTACACTGAGAGATTCTTTTTACAGATTGATGCTTTTCTAAGGTAGTGCACCTTATCTTTCTCTCTGTTTCAACCGAAATTCATTGTTTTTCTTTAACACTAATATTGTGCAGTTTTCTCCTATTTTTTGGGTTCTTTTTTGTTGGTGGAATTATCATTATGGAATTAGGAGTTTTGAATTATTCTTTTATAAAAGATTCGGGAGGCTATTGGCTAGAGGCATTGCTATAAAAGGTTGCAGATATAACATTTGTAGGATTTCTTCTTTAGGACTTCTAGGGGGCCCACCTCTCATATTTGATCCTAAGGATTGCTTGGCGACAATTTTTGGTTTATACATTGGATTTGTTAAACTATTGACTAGTGGCATTTGCTCTAAGTGCTGTGAAACTAGGGTTTTTGCATCATTTTTGTTGTAGGGTTTCAAATCCTTTCTTGGCCCCTTTAGCAGGTTCTCTTGAAGTCTTCATATAGACTTCCTTTTGCTAGATTAAATGGACTCCTTTGGCATATGGTGGTGTTCTTTGCAGATTGGGCTATACCAGATTTAGAAGATCATATTCTTGGTATTGACAATACCTTATTCAGAGACATCCTTTGTATTTTGGGGGTTGGTACCTTTCTAGTGGATGTTGTGGTTGGTGATGTGAGGCCTACTCCTCAGCTCTTTATAGTGATTCATAGTGACTTTAATAAGGCTATGGTTGCTTGTTTGTAAAGGGAGACCCCTCTCAGCGCCTTTAACCCAGTTTCCACTCACAGGTTTGCAGGATCTTTTCCACTCTATTTTATTGGTGACTCTATAGATGCCTCTCAACTTCTTTTTGTTGATCAACTTGTTTGTGTGGATCTTTGTCTTCCACACTATGATATTTGTCCTTGGACATAATACTATATGTAGGATCATTTAGTGTTTCACATGGATTTTGTCTTTCTTGACTATGATCTTGGTTTTTTGTGGATGTACTTTTAGTGGCAACATCATTGTCATCAATAGATTGTGCTTAGTGGTGCTCCTTCATTTTACTAGTTTACTTCAGTGATTCCTTTCAGAGTTCATCTTGAAGCCACCTTTACCAGGTTGTGGAATCGTGTTGGTATTGGTCCTATGGTTTTTTGGGGAGGTTCTATCTTCAAATGGCCCATGTTCAACATTAAGGGGGAAGATACATTCTAATGCTTTCTCTTCGTGGCCTCCCATCCATCTTCAGGGAGGATGTTGTGCATAGGGCCAACCCTATGTTGAAATGGATATTCATTGACCCTCTCACTTCTCTATTTTAGCTACGGTCGACCATTTTTTCGAGTTAGATATCCACGCACCAACTCACTTGTATTTCTGTCATTGTCTCTCCTAGTTGTATTTGAGGTGGATATTCATAAATCCAATCTTTTCTTTATTAGGGCCATAGCCACTCTTTGTGAGGCACTAGGTATTTATAAACCCACTCTCATCTTGTATTTGAGTTTCCTTCTTAGCTATGCTCTCTTAGGTGCATCTTTGTTGGGTAATTTCACACCCACACCCACACCCTTGTTGTATTTGAGCTCTCCCAGTTGTGTTCAAGCTCTTAGATTCTATTAAAGGCTCCTTATCAGTTGTTCTCTCTTAGGCATATCTGTGTGGAGTATCCATACACCCACACCCTTATTGAATTTGAGCTTTCGTAGTTGTGTTTGAACTTTGAACTCCCTTAGATTTATGGAGTTGGGTCTTCCTACTTGCTTTTTAACTATGACGGATCTTATTAGAGTTGGGTAATCCTATCTCTTCTCTCTCACATGTAACGTTTTAAAAGTCAGAATTGAACTCAAAACCAGTGTAACATTAAAATGGACTCGGATTGGAATTGGCTAATGACTGGGTTCACTAAACAATACATAAAATATGAAAATTCTAATATCTATCTATCTATCTGTATTCATGTAAATCAATGTAAATCCAAGATCCCAGACCATTAGAGACTAAATATGCAAATTCTGCTGATGTATATACAATGTAAGGGTGAATATAGCAAAATAGCACCGAGTGCAATACATATCAGAAACAAAATGCATAAGCAATGAGGCTCTAAATGGCCTGCAGAGTCCAAAAAGCAATAGGCTACAAGCTACTAACCTACTACATATTATAAAATTTCTGAGGAACTATAAGCTGCCCAACAGGTCTTTCATATGACCTCTTGTTGGGCTCTAAGTTTAAGGTTCTCAAACTGTTCTTGCTGCTGTTTTAGGACAGCAAACAGGTTTGACTTTTCACCCCCTCAAATCTGCCTTTAAATTGATGATTGTATGCTCTTTTAAGGTGCCCTTGCAAGTGTTTTAGTAACCAAGGTTAGAAGATGCATAAACCTTAAAACATACAATACTCCTCTAGATCTTTTAACTACTTTACAGCTGATAAATAACTAAGCACACATGAAAAATGAACTCATGGGTTTTTGGTCAACGTGACCCTAGATAAACCCCCAGGGAAAACAAGTTTAGAGTATATATATATATATATATATATAGAGAGAGAGAGAGAGAGAGAGAGAGAGAGAGAGAGAGAGAGAGAGAGTTCCTCAAACACTAATAACAAAAAGGAATACAATACAAATGAACCTGTACAATTTGCTAGCTCCTTTCAAGGATATCAATTAGGTTCCTTGAAGAATGTGCCCTAGAAGTGTGCCCTTCTTTCTTTGTCCAAGCTTGAGGATGAAAGCGCCCTTGACCTTTCCTTTGACTGATTGAGAAACCCTTGCACACCCTTTGATCTTGGTGTTCTCCCTCAACAATGAACCAATCAGATCTGAGTTTGCTCCTCTCCAACCTGTGACTGCTAGCTTGCGCCCCTACTCCAAGGATGCGCCCTCCCACTAGCAATCATACACACACTCCATGAAAGAAGATCCAAGAAATGTTAGCACTAGAAGTCACCCTCGGATTGCATCGAAGGTAAGCCTAGTACCCATCAGAGATTTTGGTAGATGTTGGTTTATATGGATGGAGGTCAATGGACAAAACTCAGAATCTGAATGATGTTCAACACAAAACTGGACAGGAAATGCACAGGGACGTGAGGGCCACATTAACTTCAGTCAGTGAATTGAATTTAATGGTGAGCAGAGGGAAGACTTAGTGAGAGGAGTGAATGAGACCGCTATGGGCATCAGGCCTTCCAGCAGCTATGAGGAGAGAGACCCGAACTCAGGAGCATTCTTGAGCTCAAGGTCAGACACTGAAATATGCCCAAATGATATAGTTACAGTTACAGAATGATCAAACCTCCATCATCCTGCAACTGCAACAGTTCGACTGGATCTTCCATGCCCGAGCCATTCAATGCGAGAAGGAAAAGATAACACATGGAAATGAATAAAACTGACCATGATACTGCTATAATCAAACCTCCATTACAACAACAAAACGATCCTCGATTGGATCATCCATGCCCGAGTGTTTTAAACAGCTTTTACAGACAACATGAAAAAGAGGGAAGCTGACTTCTATTAACATGAAAGTCTCAAATCGATTACATAACTAGAGAACAGCTCTGGCAGAACAAACATTGCAGATGGGAGCTCTGCTCGACCAAAGACCATTACCAAATAACAGAACTCCATACATATACTCAAAAATTTCGTAAACAACAACAGAGGCATGCTTGAGCTTCCATGGCATTGTGTCTTCTCACTCAGACGCGATCTAAGCTCTGCTGGCCCCTTTGTGTCTCTTCGGTTAGACTGCTCATGCAACTTTGCTGTCAGACGCAACCTCAGACTGTCTGGGCTGACAGACTGGCTTCATGGTCAGACCGTTCTGATTTTCCATTCATGGGGGAGACGATGTTTCAACCACCTCCCCAGCTTTCATAACTGCTTCATCGATATCTGGACAGGCGCAAGCCCACTTGGCACCTGGAAGACATGGCGGCCTCTCCTTTACTGCCTGGAGTTTCGCTGGATGCTTGCAGGGGAGACATGCGGGTGAACATGGATGGAGCTGACGAGGACTGGCGGTCTTAGGATAAAACACATGAAGTGGGTTTTTTAAGCCCCTTTCTTTGCATTTTGTCATCTAGAGGCCAAATCCAAGGAAAACATCCCCCTTACAAGGATATGTGCTAACACAACCAAGCTAGTGCCCTCCATGAACAATTGCTCCCAAGCTTTCTCTTTCAAACCCTCTCTCACACTTCTCTTCTTCCCTCTATCACTCAAGTGAACAATATGTCTCTCCTTTGTAGTATACGCTCCCTTTAGCCATCCTTAGGCCAAACCTAGAGATCAATGGCTAAGATCACATCTAGCCATATCTAATCAAAGGGTGAGATCTCATCTCAAGTATCTCACTTAGAAACCCACTTTTGGTTAAGTTTCCTAAGTTTGCTTTATGTCTATTAATTCACCCACATTGTGAATTAATAGTCACTTTTGACTTAAGTGACAAATTTCACCTTTTTAACTTTAGGATAAAGTCAATGTGAAATTAGACAAAGTAATAGGCACAAGGGTCAAATCATTTCCCTCTTTTGGTTAGAGACACAAAACCACAAGGGGACCACTTCCCAAGGTACACAAAACTTAACACATATCACTAATCAATATGATCAATCATCAAACTCATCGCCACTGCTAGAATTGGTATCCTCGGCGTGAACTACATGGCCATCCTCTGTCTCAAACTCATTGGACTCCTCATGGACATCTGCAATAATAACATGACTAGTGCCTGCCATGCCTGGTGTGTGAGGCAAATTGAGGGGGGTGGGGGCTTTACATAATTGTATTATAGTGTTTAGGGGTAGAGAGTGTAGAATTATTTTTTTAATATTTTTTTTTGATTTCGTGGGTCAAAACCCCATGTGGTCACACCTAGACCAATTCATGATAGAATTGGCCAAATTGGCCGGTTTGAATTGGTTTAGTACGAAACTAAACCCTGAATCAATTCAACGGTTGGTTCATAGGGTTTCATGGTTAGATTGGTCGAGCTAGTCGGTTTTGGTTCCAATTCGACTAGTTTTAAAAACATTGCTCACAAGATGTTCCTTTTGACACCTCTTCAAATGGATGGATTGGTGGTTCTATTCTTCTTGTAGATGTGCAGTATCATTGGGATGTGTTTTCTATCCCTACTTTATTGGATGGGATGCGTTTTCCATCTGATGTACCCTCCAACCCATCTTTGCTGCTATGGAAATATTGCTCCGGATAGAATTGTATCTCACAACTGGTGTGAACGTCTCATCATAGTTGACTCCCTCTATTTGAAAGAATCCTCTCGCCACAAGCCGAACCTTATGTTTTTCTATGCTTTCATCTGCAACATACTTGGTCTTGTACAACCATCTGGAAGTCACAACTGACTTCCTCTCAGGTCTCGGCACCACCCCTCTCAGGTCTCGGCACCACCTTCCATACATCATTGCGCATGATGGAGTCACACTCCTCCAACATGGCCTCTCGCCAAACCTGCTGGTCAACTGCCTGCGGAAAAGTCGTGGGCTCTGCATCTGTGATGCTCGTCACCATAGCCAAGTAGGACCGAAGCCTCTCTGCCGCTCTGCTCTCTGAACAACCTCTTGGGATATCCAACATTCTCCTTGGCTTCCTTCAGGGTCTCCTGAAACCATCTCTGTTTCCTCTTCCCAAAAGTAACCAAAGGAGAAGTGATATGTCCGTGCCCAAGGGTCTCAACATCAGATCTCATCCCAATACTTTGATATCTTGAAGCCTCTACACCCTCTGCCTGAATACTCTGCAATTGTGGCCCTGAAGCCGTACAAGGTGACCATGTCACCCCTGAAATTGGTGTACTCGACACATGAGGCTGTGTCCCCTCTGATGCATCACTCTGAGTCTGTGGGACCTCCTCAACTCTATCTCTCGACTCGAGAGACCTCCTGAAAGATATACCGTCCTGAAATATGACATCTTTGCTCACCACCACTTTCCGCTGTGATAGAATGTAGATCCGGTAGGCCTTCGAGACCTCTGAGTATCCAACTAAGATCCCCTTCTGTGTTGTGGGATCTAGCTTTGTCCTCTTCTTTGATGGGACACGAGAGTATGCCAAGCATCCAAAAATGAGAATATACTCAACATCGAGCCTCCTCCTAGTGAAGGCCTCCTCATGAGTCTTCCTCCCCAAAACTTTGTGGGGACTCCTGTTCTGTATATAAAGTGCAACAACACTAGCCTCAACTCATAAGTATAAAGGCAGTGCCTGATCATGCAACCTCGATCTCGATGCACCTGTAATGGCCCTGTTCTTCCTCTCTACAACCCCGTTCTGCTGGGGGTTTTAAGGAACAATCAACTGCCTTCTTATCCCTGCCTGGGTATAAAAGTCTACAAACTCTGTGCAGGTATACTCGCCTCCATTGTCTGATTGTAATACCTTGATCTTCTTTCCTGTTTGGTTCTCCACAAGAGCTTTAAACTCTTGGAACCTCGTGAAGACCTCACTCTTGTCCTTCAGGAAATAGATCTAAGTCTTCCTGGAGTGGTCATCTATGAAAGTGAGATAATACTCACAACCACTCAAGGACACTCGAGACATAGGCCCACACACATCTATGTGTATCAAATCTAGTATCCCAGATGATCTGCTATCACGATTGGGAAAGACAGGCTTGGTAAACTTACCAAGGGCACACCCTCTACACGCGTCCTGATGCTCTATGCTGAACTGTGGCACTCCTGTCATAATCTCTCTCAGCGCTCCAAGAGCCCCATGATGCAGGTGAGCCATCCTTCAGTGCCATAATGCACATAACTGACTACTGCTATCGCTACTCGCTGCCAAGGCATGCAGTGGCTGAAAAAACAATCTATACAGTTTTCCATCCCAGACTCCAATCACCTTCCCAGAGGTGATACTGGACCCCTTAGGGTGTATGAGGACCTCTGTCCCTCTGAAGGGCACCTCAAGACCCCTGTCCTGTAGGGTGGAAACTGAGATAAGATTCTTCTTCAGCCCAGGTACAAACAACACATCCCTGAACGATATGGGTGGCATAGTATCCCTCTGAAATGTCATTGTGCCACGCTCAACAACCCTGACAATGATGTCATCTCCAAGTGCAATCTCCATCTTGATCTCAGGATCTATGAGATCAGTGAAGTGCTCTCTCACACCCGTCATATGGCTTGAAGCTCCATTGTCTATACCAGATGCTGGGTGGTGTCTCAACTGATGCACAACAAATAAGGAATGCACACTCCCTCTCAAACTGAGCAGTGAACTCCTCCTCATCTGATGTAGCTGTCGTACCACCTGGTCTCTTCTTCTGTTTGCTGGGACACTGTCCAGAATAGTGTCCCATCCTCTTACAAGCAAAGCACTTCACTTTGCTCATATCTCTCTTCTTCCCATTGCTACTCTCCTATGGCTTGGCCCCTCTCTTGGGACCCTGTCTAGCACCTTGACCGATCTTCTTCTTTCCCTTTGTATAAAGAGCAAGATCCTCTTCACCTTCTGCAACATGCTGTTGGCTTGAAGATCCAGAGGTGAATCTCAACTCCTCCTGTACGAAGTCATCCCAGAGTCTCTCCCAATTGGGCATAGCCTTCTTGGCCACAATGCCTCGCACTAAAGTCTCCCAAGGTTTGGAGAAGTTGTTTAAGGTTGTCCTCACCAAAACCATGAGATCCACTATCTCACCTATTGCCGCCAATTCATCTCGAGTCTGAGTAAAACACCTGAGGTATGAGGTCACCGACTCTGACTTGAGCATCTTAATGCTCCTAAGCTTCTCTTGTAGAACCATCTTTCGGTTCTGATTAGGACTCTGGTAAAGTTTGCACAATGAGTCCCACATCTCAAAGGTAAACTCCTTACTGGTCAAATGAGGTATGGCATGGTCTCTCACCGCATCACAGATAGTCCTCTTCCTGAACTCTTCTACCACAAAGGGAGCAGTAACAGCAGGAAGAACCACTGGAGCTTGAACTATATCTCATAGTTCAAGATCCTCCAAGACAAACACTATTCTGGTCTTCTAAGGGGACCAGTTACTAGCACCTGCTAGCCTATCCTCCGCTCTTATCTGTGTCACTAACATCACTACCCACTGAAGCCCAAACTGATGCTAAACACTGCAGAAGAAAACTACCTCACTCATGTACAAACAGGTGTGAAAAGAGGCTGTCCAAAACTGTCCAAAACAGTCCAAAACAGTCCAAACATTCTGCCCACTATATGCTTCAAGAAATTAGCCAAAACTTAGCCCTTTGGCTCTGATACCATGTAAAATTTCTGAGGAACTAAAGTCTGCCCAACAGGTCTGTCATATGACCCCTTGTTGGGCTCTAAGTTTAAGGTTCTCAAACTATTCTTGCTGTTGTTTTAGGACGGCAAACAGGTTTGACTTTTCACCCCCTCAAATCTGCCTTTAAACTGATGATTGGATGCTCTTGCAAGTGTTTTAGTAACCAAGGTTAGCACATGCATAAACCTTTAAACATACAATACTACTCTAGATCTTTTAACTACTTTACAACTGATAAATAACTAAGCACATATGAAAAATGAACTCATGGGTTTTTGGTCAACATGACCCTGGATAAACCCCCCCGGGGAAAACCAATTTAGAGTAGATGTATATATATATGGAGTTCCTCAAGCACTAATAACAAGAAGGAATACAATACAAATGAACCTGTACAATTTGCTAGCTCCTCTCAAGCATAGCAATTAGGTTCCTTGAAGAATGCGCCCTTCCTTCCTTGTCCAAGCTTGAGGATGAAAGCGCCCTTGACCTTTCTTTTGACTGATTGAGAAACCCTTGCACACCCTTTGATCTTGGTGTACTCCATCAACAATGAACCAATCAGATCTGAGTTTGCTCCTCTGCAACCTGTGCCTGCTAGCTTGCGCCCCTACTCCAAGGATGTGCCCTCCCACTAGCAATCATACACACACTCCATGAAAGAAGATCCAACCAAGCTAGCGCCCTCCATGAACAAGTGCACCCAAGCTTTCTCCTTCAAACCCTCTCTCCCACTTCTCTTCTTCACTCTATCACTCAAGTGAACAATATGCCTCTCCTTTGCCCTATGCAYCCCCTTTARCCATCCTTAAGCCAAACCTAGAGATYAATGGCTAAGATCACATCTAGCCATCTCTAATCAAAGGGTGAGATCTCATCTCAAGTATCTCACTTAGAAACCCACTTTTGGTTAAGTTTCCTAAGTTTGCTTTATGTCTATTAATTCACCCACATTGTGAATTAATAGTCACTTTTGACTTWAGTGATAAATTTCACCTTTTTGACTTAGGATAAAGTCAATGTGAAATTAGACATAAAGTAATAGGCACAAGGGTCAAATCATTTCCCTCTTTTGGTTAGAGACACAAAACCACAAGGGGACCACTTCCCAAGGTACACAAAACTCAACACATATCACTAATCAACATGATCAATCATCAAACTCATCGCCACTGCTAGAATTGGTATCCTCGGCGTGAACTACATGGCCATCCTCTGTCTCAAACTCATTGGACTCCTCATGGACATCTGCAATAAGAACACGACTAGTGCCTGCCATGCCTGGTGTGAGGCAAATTGAGGGGGGAGGGGGCTTTACATAATTGTATTATAGGGTTTAGGGGTAGATAGTGTAGAATTTTTTTTTTGATTTCGTGGGTCGAAACCCCATGTGGCCACACCTAGTTCAGGATGGAACTGGCCAAATTGACCGGTTTGAATTGGTTTAGTACGAAACCAAACCCTAAATCAATTCAACGGTTGGTTCATAGGGTTTCATGGTTAGATCGGTCAAGCTAGTCTATTTTGGTTCCAATTCGACTAGTTTTAAAAACATTGCTTACAAGATGTTCTTTCCGACACCTCTTCAAATGAATAGATTGGTGGCTCTATTCTTCTTGTACATGTGCAATATCATTGGGATGTGTTTTCCATCCCTACTTTATTGGATGAGTAGGTCAGTGGCAGTTTTTTCCGGTAGATGATTAGTTTGATGGAAGCATTCTTCCAACAAATTATTGGGTCCACTTTTGCATTGAGTTGGGTCATTATAAATCCTCTCTTTTTCCAGTTATGGCTAACTCTTCATTATGTTGGGTATGTCCACTCACTTTTACAGCTCATCTCTCTTGTATTTATGCCTCTTAACAACATTTTTTTATTAGATGGATAGATCAGGATCATATTCCCCCATATGACAAGTAGTTTAGTGGTGGTATTTCTTCAGGAGTTGAGCAGTTCTATGATGATGATGTGTGGGTTGTCATAAACCCTTCCACTTTTGTATTTAAGGTGGGTCATCAAAACCCACCTTCTCTTATTATATCTATGGTTGCCCCTCTACTGAGTTGGGTATGTGCACTGCTTTGTACTTTATCACATTTCTCCATCACCCCATGTTTAAATTAAAGGGGGGTGTTGAAATGATGGTAATACTCACTTGTGGTTACTTGATATTATGACTAAGCATCTTCTTTATTACATTACTAGGTCATGGTTTAATAGCCAACTTAGTCAGCATTATTTTATATTATTGGAGGTGGGTAAGGCCGACTTGGGCATTCAATGTGGACCCATAACTGCCACATGGGGGAAAATGCTCCACCTCATAAGTTGTGTATAAATACACACCTCGCGAGTCATTTGAAGGATTTATTAGTGATTGATTCTTTTGTTGAAGCACCATATCTCTTGTTCTCTTGTTCATGGATTTACTTCTCTTTATGTGATATTTGTGTTCAAGGTTTATGTTGGATTAGGGTTTCTTGAAGTGTTCACTATAGATCTACGATCTCTTTATCATTTCAACAAATGTCAGCTTGGTGTTTTTCCCTGTTATCTTTAATAAGCTCATTTGCTCAGCAGGGGAACAAGAAGAAACTATTGATAGGAGAGAAAAAGGAAGATATATGGAGGAAGATTGAAAGAATGAAAAACAATATGCTACAGTTCACAAAATCTGTTGGCTTTAATTCTCTTTACTGCTCCACACCTGCACACACAAACACAGCTGCTATCCAAACACCCCCACACAACCAAGCCTTTTGTTGCCCCACACAATGTGCACACACCCAAAAATTCCTTTTAGTTTTAAAAGTTGTTAGGAGTTTGTTTAGGGTTTCTTTGCCTTCTTTTGTTTTGTTTTGATTAAATAAAATAATAAGGGGAAAATGGCTGAAATGGTGACAAATGTGTTCCCGTTGTGGGAGTGTGTTTCCTACTGGGAATGCCCCTTCCTATGGCATTTTCAGTAACATAGATTTAGAGTATTAGAAGGTGCCAATGTATTTGAAGTGACTTGCATAATAATGAGATGTGGATCTGGAGGATGCATGAGGATTGATGATGAAGGGGGTGGAAAGTTGCAGCAGGGCTTGGGTTGGTTATACTGAGCATCTTTGATGAGCTAGATGAGTTCTATGGTGACATTTGGGGTGGGACTATCACTGCTGATGTTGAAGATGTGTTGCAGTGCTTGGCAGCAGAGGACAAAGCACTGGCTATTTAAGCTTGCCTAGTGCTTGGTAATGTCCTTGTTCCTTGTTTTCTTGTACCTCATATATAGTACATATCACAAATTATGGTTTTCATCTATTATCATGTTACATATTGTTGCATCTTGAATTCACTTACTATTGAGTAAATCAATGATCTGCCTGGTTTAACATTACTGTTTCAGAGTTTCATCAATTCTTTTATCTAATAGATGTTGCAAAATGTAGACTGTATATTTATTATTTTAAACTATTTTTATGGATATGTTTTTCTTTATCTATGTATATATTTATCTATATATGTTTTTATTGGGCGTCAACTCCTGAGATTGTGGGTCTGGATCTCTCCAGCTGTCCACAAACATTATCCCTTTGCCCCATGTTGTTCTAGATGTTTTTGAAGGTTAGTTTCAGAAATGATTCCCATTTTGGAAAATTTTGACATTTCCTTGTCTCAGAAATCTTAGCTTGAAGGATTCGATGTATGACACCTTTTCTCAAATTTCATTAACATCTTTTTCCATACACTTTCTTTAAAATGAGAGTTTGAAACTATCTTCAAATCTTGCAAATAACTGACTTGCTTAATTTTGACGTGGTCTGGTTTGTACCATGACTTGTTCTGTGTACTTTGGTGACAAGACAGATAAAAATGCATATTATTCAACTTCAATTAGTTTGAAATCATGAGTAATTAATGTGCTCAAATTTATCTGTAATATTTTTTTTAGCTAATGCATTATAATCAGTACATGTATTCTTCATCTTTCAATGGCTCCTCATACAAGATGTGCTGGAATTGTTTTCGGCATGAAATATATTAAATTATTTGGATAAATATTGGTGAATGTTTCATTGCACTAGTTCCCAGAATGACAGGCACCTATTCATGAAAAAAGATAATTAACACGCTTCCCATGTTAATGTTTCCATAAATTAACCGAAGAAAAACAATCCCATTACATTTTGCAAGTCTTCCTTTTGGTGTCAAAGGGATCTGAATATCCCACCATTTATCCTTCAGCCTTATGTTTAACTATGGACTTTGCATCCTTCCTGCGAGAAAGAACCTTGAAGTGGCTGGGAATACATGGTATGGTGTCTTACTGTAAAGATTCTTGTTATAGGAGGTACATTTTCAATCTTATTTTGAAATAACTTGATTCCTAGACGGTTTCATTTAATTTTTCATCCTAGTCTTTGATGTCAAGCCCCACCTGTGTATCTCATGAAAATTGTCAATTAGCATTGTATTTGAGGTCCACTTCATAGAGTTTGTTTTTTGGCATTTTGCATATTTCACATGTTTTTGCCCACAGTGAATGTTAGTAATGGTAGCAGTTTGCAGTTTGTCTCTTGTTTGTTTAGAAGATACTTATCTACTTCAAGCCTTTCTGATACTGTACCTACTAATTGCTTTGCATGCTAAAACATATAACTTGCAAGGAGAAACACAAAAAACAAGCTTTGCAATGAAAATATTCTAAGAACAGTAATTTTCTGTGATGGTAGTGTATTAGGATTGACATAATAATTCATCTTCTCATGCATTGCATTCTTAACAAAATATTTAGTTTGACAGACATAAGCAGGTCCTTCGACTTGAGGACATAGGCTTGCAACTCATATCCTGTTGTCCTGATTTGTTGTTGTTAACGATTTGCCCTGATTTTGTTAGTCTATTGCACAGTTTACTTATTTTTCTCGTCTCTGTGTAGACTTTTTTTTACGGCAATTTTGTGATGCCCATACTTGCAAACGAGGCAGTCAACCATTTGCAAGGGGGAGTGGGGTAAGTTTGTACCTCTTTGACAAATTACTCATTAATGGTTGTTCATCCATAATTTTATATCATGCTTAATACTTTTCTGTTGTGATTTTTTTTGTATTGCAGAAGACAACAAATTTGTTGTACTATGCCGTTTGCCTCTTGTTAATGATGATGCTTCCTATATTTTACTGTATAGTTTATGTCCATCAAAGGTAATTCCTACTATTCTCTCTCTCTCTCTCTCTCTCTCTCTCTTTCTCTCTCAACTATGGCTAATGATTTGGCACAGAAGGCTTCAATTGCAAGCCTACTGTCCAGCAGGAAAATCTATGTTTTGCTAAGATATATACAGGACAGATTTGGTTTTTTTCTCTGTCAACACAAGCATGGTTGACTTTATTTTGGGTAGGAGGGTAGGTTCATATGAGGTTTTGCAATGATTTCTTACTGTCTGTTGTTTTTCAATTGTTACAGGGAAATGGGCAAGCATATCAAAAATTTCAAACGCATACCTAAAATGAATCAAAAGAAATCCTATTGAGAATTGTGATCATATTTTTTCTTTAAATTTATCTCCTCATGATACTTATTTAATTTTTTTCTCGTCAAAGCTGTTTCACCTTGCTGAATGCWATCTACTATTCTATTGAAGTTTGAATTTTGTATAGTTTCTAAGTTAAATTTTATCAGCATTTCTTCTYGCATTTTAAGTGTCTGCAGGGTTTTTTTTCTTATAAAGCATATCGACATTGAGCAGTTTAGAAAGTTTTTTGATGGTTCCCTTACATTTAGTGCTCCAATCTTGTGTACARTTACAATTTTTGGAAATTCAGTTAAAGAGCACCGTGAAAGCATGATTTCATGTAATCTGGCATCTCTCTTTCTTTATTGTGGCTACTATTACATGCTTCATAGGASAGCCATTACTGTGCGCTCATTTATTATATAATGCATATGTTCTGTTGTTTAAACTCATGGAGACTGCCACAATTAAGAAGGTCATGTATTTCAGCAACATCTTGAGGAAGATCACTGATTATATAAGAAATATTCCAGTCCTTYAGCAGGAAAAACATGTAGGAAAGTATGGAGGACACCATTGTACAGCTATATTTAAAAACAAATTGAAATGGTTAATTTGTGTTGARTCAAATGTTGCAACTTTACTTGTGCAATGGATARGATGAGATAATTTTATTAATTTTCAACAAAYGACCACAAAATAGGTCAATGTGACTGATGAATACAACAGTGCTGATACAATGTGGAAGCACAAAGGAGGCTCCAATATAAAGCAAGATGCGGAATGTAAAGTATTGATCTAAGCTAAGCCTTGCATACTGAACATTGAAAGTGGAGATTAATGGTAGAAAAATGTATGAGAAAGAGTGGGTCTTGAACTTGAATACAAATAATGTAAGTGTATCAGGGTTTGCTAGAGGTAGCTCCCCTAACATCCAAAGCTAAGCCTTGGACACTAAACATTGAAAGCAGAGATTAATGGTAAAAAAATGTATGAGAAAGTGTGGATCTTGAACCTTGAATACAAATAATGTAAGTGTATCAGGGTTTGCTAGAGCCAGCTCCCCTAACATCCAAGATTAAATGGATGAAACTCTGGATAGAACACTGTCTATAGGAGCTGGAAGAAGATCTGCACTGTGCAATGTGTTGCTGCTTGGAAGAGGCAGCCCACCGTTGAGGCTTGGATGAACCTGTTTGACTGCTAGTGTGTGATATGTAATGATATCATTGCTGGGGTCTCTAGCAAGTAGGGATGCGCCCCCTCCCCCTTTGTCCTCGTTGATTTGGATTTGGAAGTAAGGTTGCTATCTATTTGTGTCTTGGTGCCCTTGACAGATTTGAACATTGCAAAAAAGGAAGTAATTGTGTTGGTGGAGATTGGTCTAGGGGGTAGCTAGAGAAGTTGGGAATGGCGTATGAGGGTCTCCCTCATGTATAAAGCCAAGCATATTTGGCTGAGATACTAGAAGAAACTAGAGAGGGTACGTGACTTCTTGACTAGACAATGGAATCGCTCTTGGATCTCATAATAAATGGGACTTTGGAATATGAAGTACTCCTCGATCAAAATCCCCAAAGATGGCACAAGTGGCAGATCCTATCTGACCAATCACGTTGATGCTTGGCCTCCATCCAAAGTCCATGAATCCACATTGAAGTGGCCCAGAGGTATATGAACAACTTGCATCTAGTGATGATCTATATAGATGTTGGACAGTGAGGTTGTCCCTCAACTCCATGAAGTCCTTTGCTTAGGGGGGCATCTTTGGATGTAACCTGCTCGATGGACATGTACAAGTGACCTATATGAACTACTTGTAAATGTCATCCCAAGTGATCTTGCTCAACTCCTACCTTGTAGGTAAGAGGTGGCCAAGTGCATCAAGGGAGTCTCTTAATGGAGGGAGGTAGTCGATTGGAGTATCCACAAACTTCAAAATCCCCCACAAACCAATAATGCACCCACCTATCGACTTGCCAAAGAAATGGACTTTGATGAGCAATAGGTTGGGCACATATATCAATCTCAACTCGCAGTAGAAGAGTAAGACCATATTGAACACAATGTCAAGTCGAAGGTGGTGAGCAACAAGCTCTGCACGAATGATTGACGGAGACATACCTTGGTTGCTTTTGATAATGTGTCAAAAGAGAAGAGTTTGAACCCTCTCAACAGTGGCCTAGTGAGGCTATAGAAAACAAGGCCCCCAAACCTCTAAACCGTAAAGAACTGTGGGTTGGGTAATGGAGTCCATGAGAGACATGTTGGACGATATGTCTTGGAAATGATGTTGGATGCATTGTCTCTTGAGTAGAGCTCAGGACTCGTAGCCCTTGTTGACATGGGGCTAAAGAGCAAGCCTCAAATTGAAATGAGAGGCTTGAAGAACTATACCTCTTATATGTATGGGTTTTGGTGATTTTGATCTCTTCCCCCCTGAAGAATAAATGATGGTCTAAGAAGACCTTCTTTGACCCGTTGAAGATCATAACCTTGATTTTACCCAGGTTAACCGTCCACTGTTGAAGATCACAGAAAGGGCCAATGCATCTCGTTGCCTCTATAGGCCCTTTGGGGATGAGGCTAAGAGGATCACATCATCAATGAAAACATAGTAGAGATCATACCCGATGATGAAGGCATCCATTGTTGTCCTATATACGTTCATGAAGGAAGGACTCTAACTCATCAATGAAATCCAAAATAAGGTGAGGGATAGGGGGCACACCAATTTGACTCCTACAATGCTCCTGCTAAAATTTGACAACCCATGTGTTGTGTGGAGATGACTAAGGATGGACTCATATATACATATGATGGCGGTCAGTGGGGTATCATAAATGCCAATGTTTCTCAGCCTTTGGAACATGGTTTCTCAGGAGACGCTTTCTAGAAGTCTACAAGACAACAATAGACTTTTGAAGAGTGTGTTTTACCCACTCAATGATATCTTAGTGTAAGGAAGAATGTGATCAATGCTTTGAATATGGGTTGGAAACCAAACCATTCTCTAGTTCGAAGTTGTCTTCACTCAAGCTCCTTAGAAAGCTTCAAATGAAGGGAAGTGGCATAGAGCTTCTAGAACATGTGATCAACCATGATCCCCTTGTAATTGTTAGGGTCAACACTATAGCTCTATTTGTGAATTGGGTGAATAACGTGATGAGATAAAGTATGTGGAAATCATGTGTTGACAACATGATTAAATAGATTGACAATGTGATCACCAAGAGACTGTATATTGTGTTTGAAGAGCACGACTTAAATCTCTTTTCATCTATTGCTTCATTGTCATTCTGTTAGCACTCCAGGAAACTCTCCTAGGTTGTATATCAGAGATGCCTAGTAACTTAACCTTTTTGTAACTATTTTCTCAATAATGGGTGTGGGTTTGGATCAAGATGAATATCTTAATCACTGGATTGTATCTTCAAGACAGTCTAGCTATATTCATGCAATACAAGGCCTTCATGAGCTATTATCAGATAGGTTTGTAAATCAAATGGATAAGAAAACCAATCAGTTAGCCAGAACATACATAGGCAATATATATATGATGGGTCAACAAACTAGCCAAAGATGCTTATGATTCTTGCTTAACAATCAAAAGTAAGATGGCAGTTACCATGGGACCATTAAACATAGACAAAAGAATGATTTCAACTCATATGCATAGACAAAGATGAGGGAGAGTCTGACAATAACAAATGAAAGAAGCTTGCAGGCTTTATATATTAAAGAAAGTGTCTTTTTACAACAACAGTAGATTATAGAACTCAAAATCGAACTCTGTGTTCATCAAATGTTCTTGGCTTTATAGCCTTTTACAAACAGTTTCCAGATCCTAGATTACTGGATCGAATTTTGCCAAAAATAGAAAATCAGTAACTGGTCTAAGAAAGTAGATAAAGATCCTATAAACTAGATCAATTCGAATTCTCGACTGATCTTTATGTTCTTCAGATTCTTGGCAGGTGTAGTAAGCCTTCCGAGGCTGTTGGATCTCATGTGATATGGGAGGAGTCGAACCTGACACCTGTTGACAGTCAAACCGTCTTATATCCTTGAAAATAGCCAACCGTTGTTTACCTTTCTGTCTTGTAGAGCATCTCCAAAACCAAAACAAACTCTTGATAAAGATGTCATTAATTATTTTCCATCGATTAGAACCATTTTTTAGGCTTTTGAACAAGGAAAACTTAGACCTGTGCAAAAACATTAGCTTTCTGCCTTATCAGTGCTTTCAGTAGCTAGAGTAGATAGAATTCGGGCCGATTAGCTATCGAAAGTTCTGCTTTCAGTGGCTAATGAACAATCGATATGTTCGCCTAAGCCACCGAAACCTGAGATTATCAAAATTTCAAAAATACCCTTGTCTTGGCTTAAAAACGCCTTCGGACGAATCTTTTAGGCTTCTGCATCTTGCTCAAAATTTGTAGGGTTACTGGCTGCCTCTGGTTCATTGCATTGAACTGCCACCGCTGCAAGGGTCTCAAGAGAAGCATGGGCCTGGTGTTTTGAAAACATAGCTTTTTTCCTCAAAGCCCTGACCTTTTTCTTCAAACCCTGAACTACTCTCCATGAGCTGTTGTAGTCTTTTACAATCTTGTCCTTCTTTTTCTTCTCCTTTATGCTTTCATGGGCTAATCTTTCCAACGCTGAGTTGCTTTTTGCAAAGTTTTTTGACAGAGTTTCATACCTGGTTTTTATTACCCTTTCTGGCACTTCTTGCTCGGCTAGCTTCTTCTTAAGCTTCTTAATTTCTTTTGATTTACTCTGCTTCACTCATTTGCTAGATGAGACATCTGCAATTTGTGGTTCTTGCTCTTCTCGGGGTGTAGGTGATGGAAGGTTCTCATAACTTGCTATGTATGTATCCACAAAAACAAAATTTTCATGCCCTGTGGTAACTGAATCCTCGTACCATGTTTCAATCTGGTGCTCTTCATTCTCTGAGTCTGTATAAGGAAGATTAAGAATGTTTTTGTTCCCTGGAGATTCTTTGGCCTCTTCTTCTTCACTGTTGAAAATTAATTTCTTCTTAGTTTTGCCCAGCTTAGAGGAAGGAGAGGGTTGATTGACTGGGGTTGGAGAGATAGCTCTCCTCCTCCTCTTTCCACTTCTGGGAGTGGAGGACTTCTTGGAATGAGGACTCTTTTTTCCCTCTGACTGAACCTCAGTCTGGAAATCATTCCAGAATAAGAGGTAATTCCACTCTTTACCTCTTCTTTGCAACAACGCACAAACCAAAAGTTTGATTAAACTATGGTGGGATAATCTTCCTGCAACTTGATTAGGTTTGGCCTTGACTTGATGAGCCATCTTGGATAAGCTTCGGTGGAGGAAATAGGGTAGATTGAGTGGGTTTCTACCAGTCAAATTGTTTATAAGTTTAAAATGGTAAATCATCACCCTGTTGTATTGTCGTTCACAAGTTATATAAACCATTATAGCTTTTAATAACTGCTGCCATTTCTCTTCAAGGAAAGATACAGGAATATCTTTCTTCCATATCAAACCCCTGTGTTTTGGTTTTAAATAAGTCATGAATTCAACATTCTTAATAACAGTAGTTTTAAACCATTTCTCTCCAGTCGTGGGAAGCTCTGTCACTTCGGCTATGAGGGCTTCATCTATCTCGAATTCATCCTGGTCGATGATTGCTTTCTTTCCATCGAAATTGAGGGCAAAGGCCTTTGCCACCTACTGATGAAAACTCTGTAATATTTTGCAAAAATTGTAACACCCTACATCCTTGAACATTTGACATACCTCCGGGTGTGATTCCAGGTAACCGATGTCGTTGAGCTCCTTCCTCAGGGTTGACGTTCCTTTCTTCATTTGCCACAATGTTTTCGTACACTTGTGATCGAAGGAGCAGATTTCGGGGGAGAGTTACACCGCGTAGAATTAACAAAAATTGGCTCAGCTGTGATAGAAATGAGATAACTGGGGTGAGCTTTAGAACGTGGTACTGATTACAATGGGTGCGACGAAACGGTTGATGATTTGCAGCAGTCATGGTGGATAACTGAAATAAATGGAGGGTACGTAAGCACATGGCTTAATGATATAACGATCTGGAAAGATTCGCTTATATCACAGAGGGATCAACTTCCGGTCGTGAACGGTTCTTTCTCCAGCGTTTTCGGCGGCTTGTGTAATCATAGAAACATCGAACTCGTTGGTTGAAACGTGTGATAGGACGCGCTGGGTCTTTCCCCGCTTCAACGATTTCAGTGGCTAAAATGGCCCTGGATTCCTTTATTTAAGCTTCCGAAAGCTAAGGCTAGCTTTCGGTGGCTAATGAATAATTGAAATGTTCGCCTAAGCCACCGAAACCTGAGATTTGAATTAGATCAAATAAAATCTGAACAATCTTTTATTTAAACTTTATTACATGCGTAAAGCTTTGAGAAATGAACTTTGAAAAATTTAAAAAGTACCTTTTTAAAAGACTTCCTATCACCTAAAATGCAAAATCTCAATTGATTTATTTGAGGAGATAACACATTCATCACTCTTAACTATTGAAATTGTGTGTTGATGAAAATTTCACCTCACAAAATTGCCTCAGATCCACACTCAAACATGTTTCAACACTACATTAACTTTGATTTCTTTGGAAACCCTTTTCAGACTTCCAAATCTGCATCAACAAATCATCATAGGCAACATACAAAGTGTAGGAACTACAAATACACAAGCGCTAGATCACTTCAAAAGGCATTAGGGGAAGATCTAACCCACAAATCAGATTTGGATATAACAATAGCAATTGGCAACAAAACCAATAGTAAAATTATAATTGAAAGTACACATTAAGCATGCTAAATCAACTTAGCATTCAACATAGTTGTGCATTACATCATAGCTATATAAATATGATTTGCAACAAAATTTGGGGCCACAAACATATCTTTCTATTTCACTATAGAGATGATCATTGTACAACAAATCGACTCATCCTAAGTTGGAAATGAAAAATCCTTACAACTTATCCTAGACAAAGACTTTCACAGGGATAACAAACCTTAGCTAGACATCACATGCTAATCACTAACAAACTTTAGCTTCATTTTATTCTTCAAAGCTACATCAACCCAATAAAGAATCAAACCCTAGACTAGGTCCACAATTGGAGAAAGTGATGTGATCCTCCTTCCTTTTATTGAGTAAGGAAATCAGTGAATTATAAGTAAGGTAAAATCAAACCCTAGATTAGGTCCACAATTGGAGAACGTGTTCGCAAGTGAAGCACTCTACATGTGCCAAGCTGGTAGGCACATGCCCATAAGTGGAAATTCACCTACTCCATATATTTTTATGCAAAACTCATATTTTATGCACCAACAATTCTCAACTCCCCTGTTCCACTTATTTTTTATGTAACATTACATTATTGTTATGCAACAAGTGCACCCTTATAGTCCAATTGACAAAGTAAATGAAAAGTTAAGGCATGAGACAAAATACTCATCACTAATACTCTTTCCCATGAAGCTCTCCCCCACCAAGAAAAGTGCTCCTCACATTCTTTTGAAGGAGAATGGAGAACAAGTTTGGAGCAACCGAAACTAATGCTCATTGTCTCTTAGATATCTTATAAAAAAATAAATAGCAAGAGTGTGGAGGAGAGGTGACCTGGATCAAGGGTTGCTCAGGTACATCATAAGAGAGTGGAAGTATGAGAGAACATGGCATTGGGGTAAAGGGCGAGGGAGAGAGGGGAGTGATAGGGAAAAAGGGTGCTTCATAAGGTTTTGGGAAAATGGCGAAGGGATGTGCACAATTCATGCCTCCTATGTTAGTTGAAGAGATATTTCTTGTGGTGGAGGCCACGCTAGAATTCCTTGAGATTGGGACAAAAAGAGGGCCTTACTTACCATACCAATGGTTAATAGGACATAAGCTAGATTTGGTGGAGGGGGGGAAGGGGTTCGAGTGAGGTAGGGATAAGATTTAAGTGTTGCCTCCCAAATGGTCAAGGAAAGACAAGCATACTTGGATGTCAAATCAAGGGATGAAAATTGGAGGAAGGGGGCGGGGGAGCACCTGGTGAATGAGTTATAAGAAGCTCTAAGGATTCCCCTCATCAAAGAGGATATTGGTATGTGGTGGGCTCAATGGGGGTGGGGTAGGGAGAGATGGGGTCAACATAGAGGGAGAATGAAATAATGTCATGGTCAGCTAGAGGGATATGGCTATCAAAAGGTAACATATAAAGTGGAGCAGACCTTGGCTAGTCATGACATAGTCTACACCACTAGCATCCTTGCTATGGGGGACACATGTTAAGTAGCTAGAGTTTGGGAAGTAAGGGAGGTAATTCATGGTAGTAGCTCATGTGATTCACCAAGTGGCATAGGTTCTTGCCATGCGATGTATGAGGCCCTAAAGCATTTTCAGAGGTCTAGTGAAGCCCTACTAAATTTGGATCCATCCCCCTAGATACAAAGTGTGCTCTTGGATCAATCATGTAGAGGATACTATGAGCTTTAGTGCGAGCATCGAAATCACCCACTACTGAGTATTGAATGATGTTGCAATACAAATCGAGATAAAGATTCACAATTGATCATTGTAAATGGTGAAGTGAGAAGATGTTGTGGGGAAGTAGCAAATCACATTGTAGATGTCTCTAGGGAGAGGAGCTAAGTCGCTCATATGAATCCATGACACTGACAAACTCATCAGTAGCGACCATAGAAACCTTGCCTTGAAGAGAGTACTTGGTCAAACAAGCTACCCCACTTAAACCTCAAATGCCACCTGAGCTACAAACCCGTTGTCTATAATCTGAAAACCAATAGTCACCATGGATGCCAAAAAGCACTCAAACATGAATTGCATTGGCCTCGATCACAACTAAGATATCTCTCCAAATGAGAGCATCAAATCATGTTCGATGAGAAGTGAAAAATAAGAAGGGGTCTCTATCCATATAGACGACTTAGGTCCCTAGAAAGAGATGAGCCACTGATGAGAGAATGTTCTTTTGTTTCTTACATTTCTTTGAGTGCCTAAAGTGCCTCAATAAATCTAGACAAATTACTTACACAAGATTCAACAAAAGTATAACACACTAGATTAGATTTGGCTTACTTACCATATTATTTTGCCTTTGAGAGAGGCGGTATGAGATGCCTCTCTCTTGCAAACACTTGTGTATTTGAAGAGTGTATTTTGACTACCTAAAGTAATGTTTCTTGTTGCTTTGTATTCCCCTCGCTTTCAATTGGTTTTCAACATAGTTACCAATTTAACGAGAACTCTAGAGAGTTCTCATTTTTTTTGGGTCCAATTTTTTACTCTGTTTTTAAAAATGGTGCTACCGGTAGCACCCCCCCTCCGTTTTTAGGTTGTCTTTCAATATTTTAATTTTTTTGATCCACAATGTTTCCACATTAGTTTTTTAAATGTTTATTTTTTAATCTATTTTCAAATTTTTCAATTTTTTTTTTATTCAACGATGTTTTTAGTCATTTCCCCCCTCCGTTTTTAGGTTGTCTTTCAATATTTTAAATTTTTTGATCCACAATGTTTCCACATTAGTTTTTTAAATGTTTATTTTTTAATCTATTTTCAATTTTTCATTTTTTTTTATTCAACGATGTTTTTAGTTATTTTCTATGCTTCTTTTAATCTTAAAAATATTTTTTGCCATTTACTTTTTTGAAGTAATGATTTTTCATATAATTGCATCTTAATTAATTTATTGTTCCATACTTTTTAAATATAGTGAAAAACATCATTTTTAACACATTGTTTACCTTTACTTCAATACATAGAAACAAATTGTACTTAAATAACAATATTTTTGAATATTTAACAAAAAAATATACATTTTATAGCCATATATAATAAAAACCCTATACATTTTGGTACCTATTCCTTTAAAATAACATGTCAAATAAATAATTTTGTTCTTCCATTGACTCTTTGATATCCGCAAGTTCTCCAAAGTGATCATTTCCAATCATTTATCGTAATGGTACTTGAGGTTCTTTTGACATTTTTTCCACCTTTGATTCATTAAAATCTTATCTCCTCAAGTCAACTTCTTGCATTTCATCTGGAAGAGCTGGAATAACATTAATTCTTTGTTGAATAAAACTACAATGCATTGAGTCACTTTCAATGGCTATGCAATTCCTTCCTTTCTCTAAGCAACACACTAATGTGGTACCTAATCACCAAATACAAAATAAATAATGAAGTTAGATACTGTAAAAAAACATAAATTAAAAATAATATAAGATTGAAGTATGATTTCATAAATATTAGATCATAATTCTTACTTGAACCTGAGAACAAATCCAAAACCCAATCTCCTTCATTTGAAAATGTATCTATAAGATAGTTAACTAATGCTTGTGGTTTTTGATAAATGTTAACCATCTCTCATTTCAAATCTTTTTCCTCATATGCTAGTTTTTTTACCACAACATTGTATACCAATACACTACTAGGAGTCTCTCTATCCTTTGCATTGACAAAAATATAATTATAAAAATCATCTTTTGTTCAGGTTACAAGATGTATAATCTCAAAATCACGTTTAAATGATTCTTTATTAGAGTTCTAAATATTAGGCTTGTGCCTGTAACATAAATAAGTGCAAATTCAATTAATTTGTGAATTAATTAAATTGTTTTCTAATCTTAATTGCTAAACATACACTTTCAATATCTTACCAAATAAATTGTATCCTTGTCTTTTCTTTCTCCTTGAAGCATGAGTGTACTAATCCTTGTTGTGTGTCTAATGAAATACCAGAAATATCCAAAATGGTGATGTTGTAACTTCCATAAATTCCTAGTGTTATATCCAATGTTTGGGATATTATAACAATGAGGGATATCCACAATAACTAGGGAGTAATTTTTTTTAGGAACAATATTTGCAAGTTGTTCACAATCACCTAATATCACTTTATATTGAACAGTGTCAAGCCCATTCCAAATGTATTGATCAAGGGTGTCATCAAGTTGAACATTTTGAACATGTCTTCTTCTTTCTCTTTCAAATTTGGTTTTTTGAATAATTTTTTTGAAAGATTGAGGTACTCCATTTGCATTCTTCTTTGAGATCTTTAATGAAACAAACAAACATATAGTTATATATCTATAACTATTAAAATAAAAATAAATTAACTTACCAACAAATAATATGAATGTAATAAATTAACATACATTTTTGAATGCAACAAAAAAATGTTTCAATATTGCTGTGGAGCTTGAATCTGGATAGTTGAGTTTAACGTCATCCCAACTTTCTTCATTTAACATCTTGACCATTTCCTCTTGTATTCTCATACACACCTTGTGACTAAATAAAATAAATGTTATAATGATATATATAACAAAACACTTAGAACATTGATATGTTAAACTGAAAAAAAAAATAAAAAAAATTTGTTCTAAACATAAATAAAAATAACTTAACAAACTTACTTTTTAAATTCATCACACATTTCTTCCATTGATAATTTTTCCGACCTTACACGTGATAATATAGTTATGATAAGTTTATCATCTTTCACACCTTGTATTGATCTCCAAGGTGTTATAGTCCTATCATCTGAAAGATTTTTTTAAATCAAGACCTATTTTACTTGTGCCACATATCAATGGTTTAACCTTCTTAACGCTCTGATTTTTTATACTAATATTTTTGCATAGGGTGAAGATCTCATCTATCAAATCTCATACATATCTAGTTCTAAATACTAATTGAAAATAACTATCCATAACTCTAAATACATCACTTCCTTTGCGATTTTTTTTTTTTGTATTTTCGTCATCCCGTGGGGATCCTATTTCCATGCAACATTGCTTTCGAAACTTGGCATCAACATTTGATCTCTCCCCACGACATATTTTAGAAAACTCATTATGGATAAATTTTACCCTTTGAATGAAATTCATGGACATTCCGTACTCATTATTTGTGTTATGATCCTATGCCAATAACTTTGCTTTTGAATATGTTAAATCGACATAAATTATGCATTTCACCGTCTCAAAAAGAAGATTATTGAAATATTCTTGCATCAATTCTCTTCTAGCCTCTGCAGAATGATTTCCTCCAATCAAATAATATTTGTAGTCAAAACATTTTAATTTATCAAATTCTTCTCTCGTAGGAATTTCCATTGGGTCAACAAGAACTAGGTAGTCAACCACATGTGCATATGGATTGTAACTAATCAATGCTTTCGAATTGTGAATATGCAACTGATGTGGTTTTCTAATTTGATATTTTTATTGCCCTTCTGTGGGTTTATAAAGTTGTTTCACATTCAACTTAAATGTGTGGCCATCATCAACTAAGCTCGTCGTTCTCAATCTATTTCGAATGACATTTTGTGTTGTTTTCATAATATCATCTTCTAGATCAACACCTAGTGTTATTATTTCTCTGTTACCTTTAGGACTTTCACTATAATACTCTGAGCTAACGATGGCTTTTTGAACATCATCCACAACATTTTCTTTCTTCCTCTTGTGATTTAAATGTGTTTCATTTAAATCGACAATTTCTTCATAATCAATAGGAATGGACTCATCATCAACCATCACTATTTTTCGCTTATTTTGTTTATTCTTTTTGCGAGAAGGAGTGATAACCTCATTGAGACTAATCTCAACAAAATCTTCATTTAGAGTGTCCTCATTTTCAAATGTAACCCTTTTAGGATTTCTACAAGGATGATTTTTCTTTCTTCTTTCATGTTCTCTGTTTACTTTTGCAGGTTCAACCTCCGTTACTTTCTGTTTTTTTTTTCTTTCCTTATTGTGTCTTTTCAATATGAAAAGTGTTGATGACATCCATGATATTATTCTCTATAGAGTAAATCTCCACTAACATAGGTGAAAGTCGTTCAACAAAATCTTGTAAAAATAAAATATAACATTTTCATGTTAAATAAAATTAAAAAATTACCATGATACTAAAAATAATAAACGACACAAAAATAAAAATAAAAAAATTACATTGCCTTTCTCAATGTCATCAACGATGGATGCACATAATTCTGAAAAACATTCATTCTTGTTATAATTATTCAATTTGAAACAATATCTAAACTTGATATAAGTTATGCCTTGTTTGACAAGTGCATAAATAATATATGTGGTTGTCACCAAACATATATCTCATAATAAGCTAAATGTTTGTTAATTTCTTTGCAGATGTTCTAATTTGGCGCAATACAAATATATATGATCTCCATTGTTGCCTTGCTTGTCTTTAACAAACCAAGAATATTCAAGTTTGTTTTCACCTTCCACATATTTCCACTCTCTAACATTCTTCATTGCCCTTGATAGCTCAGGTGTTATGCTATCATTTTGTTGCCTAGCATTCATGGAGGTTTCAATTGCAATTTTGGATGCTATTATTGCAGGTCATGATCTAGATATATTCATAGATAATCTCTTTCTGACCATTTTTCCTATAAGATAAAAAAATAAAATTAGGCCTTTGCCATTATAATAAACTAAAAAAAAAACATTGAATATATGAACTAATTTTTTTTTTTTTGATCCATAGAGTTATTAGGCCTATGCTGGGACTAAGCCTTGGCCTCCGGGGGTTGGGGGGATGCCTGAGCCCCCACGACCAAGCCCCAAAACTTGGTCGTGAGGGTTGGGGCGATGTCAAACATCGCCCTAGCCCCCCTGCGACCAAGAAACAGCCCCACAGGATAATTCCTTGGCTACGAGGGGGCTGGGGTGATACCCGACATCGCCTTAGCTCGTCTAGCCCCGTGGCCAAGTCACGGTCCCGACCAACCATGTGGCCAAGCTGTGGGCACAACCTAGCCCCATGCCCACGACTTGGCCACGAGGTTGCCCCCTCGCAACCAAGTCACAGTCCCGACCAACCCTGTGGCCAAACTGTGGGCACGACCTAGCTTCGGGCATTGCCGAGTGACCACCATGGGCCAAAACTATTTTTTTTTAGTAAAAAACAATAAAAAAACTATTTTTTTTACAAAACTATACCTAAATTTGTCTTTTTTTTTTTCAAAAAAACTTAAGGATTTTGTTATTTTTTTTTGAAAAAAGTCTCAATTTTTCAAAAAGACGTGATGTTTTTAGAAAAAATTAGAAAACATTTAAAACAATTTAGGTTTTTTAAATTTTCGCATGAAAAATTATTATGTGATTCAAAGGTGATCTTATAATTGCTGTTTTGGTAAATGGTAAGAATTAAAAAAATAACTAACCTTTAAAATGCTAGATTCTCTTCGAATGTCTTTTTGATGTTTCTCCCTTGTAGCTTGCTCCAAATTCTTTACTGAAAACTGCCCAAGATATCACACAATGTAAAATGACAAAACAAGACTGTGTATATATAACACTGATGATATAAATTAGTGTTAGTATAACGAATGTGGGATAAATAAAAATGAAGAAGATTGTCTCCATATATACCTAAAATTATATGGATTATGATTAATGAATGGATAAATAAATAAACATG
>ML788062.1:174234-194730 GCA_009831015.1 Picea engelmannii
TAGAGGGAAAAGATCTTATAAAATGTCATTGGGAGGGTGAACATTTGTATCATTCTATGTTCTTAGAGAGAAGGGATGGCTTCGTCAGATAAAAAATATTTTGTTTCTGAGACATCAATAAATTGTTTGCATACATCTTCTGTTTGGACTAGCAAATGCGGCGAGAATGTTTGTAATGAAAATGAGGCGTCATATTTTTCAGCGAGTCAGAAGTTTGATCATAGTGCAAACAATGTTATTCAACATGTTTCTTATGAAAGTCCTAAATTAGAGGACTTTAAAAACACCGATGATGAAGAGGAGGAATATGATGGTGACAAATCTATTTAGAAGTTTGATAGTAATGAAAATAATCAAAATCTAGGTCAAAGTGGAGACTATGATCAACGTTTAAATGATTGCAATGAAAATTTTCCTCCAAGTGAGGAGTTTCAAGGTACCGATGAAGATTTCCAAGGCACCAATGAATATGATGAAAAATTTCCCTCAAGTGGAAATTTTAAAAGCAGTGAAGATGATTATGACAATGATGGACACTCTTTCCCGAGTGGAGAATTTAAAGACAACAATGTTAGTGATGATGAATTTCCCCCAAGTGAAGATTTTGAAGGTACTGATGAAGATTTTCCTCCAAGTGAGGATTTCCAAGGCACAAATGAGGATAATGAAGAATTCCTCCCAAGTGGGGATTTTAAAAGTAGTGATGATGATTATGGAAATGATGGACAATCTTTCCCGAATGGAGACTTTAAAGGAAGCAATGTTGGTGATGATGATTTTCCTCCAAGTGAGGATTCTCAAGGTACCAATGAGGATAATGAAGATTTTCCTTCAAGTGAGGATTTTCAAGCCAATAATGACGATGATGAAGAATATCCCTCAAGTGGGGATTTTCAAAGTAGTGAAGATGATTACGCCATTGGTAGACACTCTTTCTCGAGAGTTAAATTAAAATACAACAGTGTTGATGATGCTGATTTTCTTCCAAGTGAGAATTCTCAAGATACTAATGAAGATTTTGAAGGCACTAAGCAGGATGGTAAAAAGTTTCCCCCAAGTGAGGATTTTGAAAGCAATGAAGATGGTTATGTCAATGGTGGACACAATGTTGACGATGATTTTCCTTCAAATGAGGATTTTCAAGGTACCGATGACGATGATGGAAAATTTTCTCTAAGTGAGAATCTTAATGGCATTGACAGTCTTATGGGTGCTGATGATTTTACTTTAAGTGAATATTTTCATGCAAGATCCAATGACATTGGTGAGGATGGTAATCATGTTTATAGTGATTTTGATATTCCTCTCATGAACGAGATTATCAATGAAGATGATGGACCTAGGAATGAAGATCATGTTCTCAATCATTCAGCTGCAACAAATCAAGGTGATCGATACTATCTTGTTCAATCTCCTGACAATGTTTTGCTTGATATTCCTTCTGGTGATGAGAAAAATCCTTCTAGTGAGGATGAAGAAATAATGGAGACATTGCAAAGAAACATTGTGTCTGGGACCTAATGGTTAAGAACATGTGTTTCCTCTTAAGAGGTTACAGGTTCAAATCTAGAGGGGGGTAGGGTATGTATACCTTCGTAGACTTTACCAGTCAAATCGCTGGGCGGAGGGGGGTCCCTTGTCCCACAAACAAGGGGGTCTCATACACCAATTTGGTGTGCTGGCTTGGTCGTGACCTTAAAAATAGATTATTATTATTATTATTATTATTATATCAATCCAAATCATTCTAGTTATAATTTCTCACTAAATCAATTTCCATAAGTGAATTGATTTCAAGTGAATGTTTTCAAAAGAATTGTTTGAAAATCATGGACTACATGTATGCCTTGAATAAAAGGAAGACATGTTTGTCAATGAATAAGAGCATGAAAAAATCATATTTGATGGGGTACGTGATATCCACCAATACAAGATATGATTATTGCATTGAGAATATTTTACTTTGCAGAAAGACTTTCAAAATAATTCACTCAATTGGTAATCTTCGTCTATCAAGAATCTAGACAAGGTTGTAAAAATATCCTTGATTTTATTCAAAGATACATTATGGGCGAGAGAGTGGGCCATTGACAAACACTACATTGTCATGGATGTGTGATTTCTTTTCCAAAAATGGAGAGTGTATGCCAGATAGAGACACAATACATATTCCAGATAATTTCCCAATGAAGGAAGTCTACAACTTGTACAAAGGATATGCTGAAGGTGTTGAAGGTAATGGTAATTTTATTACATATGCATATGTTACAAGATTATGGAAGAAACAATTCAACAATGTCCGTATTCCTAAGAAGTCAAGGATGGGGACTTGTATTATATGTGCTACTCTTAAATCAAGAAGAGATAAATCTGAANTATATATATATATATATATATATTAAATTGAATAGTTATCAACTATGAAAACATATGATCAATATTTTCATTTAATGTCATGTGCAGATTCCATAGCCAAAGCACTTCAAGAACATCAAAATCAACAATCAAGTGAAAGGAAAAAGTTGTACAAACATCGGAAGAAGTGTTATGATGCTCCAAACAAATATTTAGGTATGATAATTGATGGCATGGACCAAAATAAAACACTTCTACCACATTTTGTCCATACACCCAAAAATTTATAAGAAGATAATTTCATTCAGTTTCACTTGGTTGGTTGTATGGTTTTCAATGGAAAAATGTGTCCAACGATTTACTTCACAGCTCAAAATATTTATAATGATGCAAATATGACCATAACCATAATTCATCATGTGCTTACTCATTGTTTTAGAAGTCTTCTTCAAGTTCTCTATCTATAGTTGGACAACACTAGTCGTGGAAATAAAAATCAAATTGTGTTTGGATATCTAAGCATGCTTGTTGAAATGAGAATCTTTCAAAAGGTGAAAGTTGGTTTCCTTCTTGTTGGACACACTCATGATCATATTGATCAAATGTTCAGTCATTTTTTAGTAACATTAAAGAGGGAAAATGTTGGAAGCCTACCATCATTGATTGAATGTATTAAGAAAATATACATTCCAGAGCCTGTTTTTCATATATTAAAAGAAACTGTTGACATGCGAAGATTTATTCAGGGATCACATCGTGAGGAAAAATGTATTGAGCAACTTAATGACATTAGCTTCCAACATCAATTCTATTTCAAAAAAGTTGATGGGAAAACACTTATATGGGGAAAACAATATTCAACCACTACAGAATGGGGGCCTTCATCAGGTTTATCACTTTTGAAGTTCATTCCAGATCGTCCAGTATTTGCATCAAAGTTATTATTTTTACAATTAGTTGCTAAAATCCATAATGCACAAAGGCGTAATAGAGATGTAGATTATTCTGAATACCTGGAAGAAATAAAAAATTCCATTAAGGATACATATGAGTACTATGATGTTGTTGATTCTGTTTGGTGGGAGTCTTTTTGTTAAAAATAATTAAAAAGTACCTAGGCAAGTGTTTCTCATCACCTAGGCGCCTAGGTGGTGGTAAAATGTCTAATGTGGATCCTAAACATTTAATTCATGAGATATGAATTACAAGTGATTTTTTGAACTTAGGGAAAGTGGGTGAGTTAAGTGAGTTAATATCCACCATTCATCTTGTCTAATCTCAACCCTTGGATCAAATGAATTTTCACATTCCCTCATTGAGTCGATTAGGGTAAGGAGGCACCTACCATTTTCATCCATCATGTGTTTTGAAGAGAGCAAGAGAACAAGAGAGAGTTGAGCTAGAGAAGAAGAAAAGTTTGTTGGTAAGGGCACAAATACTAAGGCAAGATTATAGCACACAGATCGAGGAGAAGGTACAACAGAATTGGGCCATACTGTATGGATTTCATGAGGCCATACTATGATTTTCTGGCATAGTTTTTGAGGAGGAACAACATTTATTTCTGAAGTGTTGGCATGCATTTCGAGGTAGCCTCTATGTACTTTCTGTATCAGAACTGAAGTTGATTGTTCTGGCACAAATTCCAAGGATTTCGTACAACCATTCACACAAAAATCGAGGAGCATGCATGTAGATTTTGTTCAGGAAATTCTTGTACGAATTTCAAGAAGCATTGCTCAGATTTTGAAGAAGAGTTTATGGCTATGTTGTGAGATAAGTTGGAATTTATTTTTCTGAAGATGACTGCTGTAAAATTTTCTTTCTTAGAGCTCTGAAATAATAAAAATCCCCTCTCTCACTGGTTTTCCCCTTGTGGGTTTTTTCAGGGTCAATGTTAGACCAAAAATATCTGTGCATTTATTTCTGAGTTATAGTGTTGTTGATAGAATTATTTATTTTTGCATTTATTGCTGTTCAGAATCCTCATGTTTCATTTATGAGAATTGTTTATATGCTGAGAAATTGTTGTTGTCATAAGACAAGGTTTTTGGGCATTAAACTATGATTAGTCTTAGTGAAACTTGAAACTGGGTGGGGTCTGAAAATTTACATGGTATTAGAGACGAGTTGAAGAGGAATGCATAATTACATCAACCATACAGAGTGCATGATAGAAGTTACTTCACTGGAAAAAAAATTGGAAATTGTTTTTTTAGCTGAGAAGGGTCAATGGCTACAGGTTTAAGAGTTGAGGACAGACTTGATGGGGCAGTGAATTTTAGTTCTTGGAGGGAGAGAGTGATTTTTATTTTGCAGGAGAGTGAGTTGTGGGACATAGTTGAAAAATCTACAACAAACCCAGTAACACTACCTACAGATGCTACACTTTTGGAAGCCTATACCAAGAAGAGCATCAAGGCTAAAAGAATCATCCTTGATGCCATCAAGGACCATTTGATTTTGCATGTGACAGGGAAGAAAAATGCCTATGGGATGTGAGACTCTTTGACGAATTTGTATCAAAGTACAAATGAGAACTGAAAGATGGTTTTGAGAGAGAAACTGAAGAGCATTAGAATGAACAGGGCTGAAAATTTGGTCACATATCTTACCAGGTTGACACAGGTGAGAGATGAACTTGGTGTTGTTGGGGAGGCCATTGTAGATAGTGAACTTGTGAGGACATCATTGAATGGGGTGACCAAACAATGGGTTGTTTTTGTTGAGGGTATTGTGGCAAGGGAGAATCTTCCCAAGTGGGACCGTCTTTGGGATGACTTTGTTCAGGAGGAAACCCAAAGAGGGTATGTGCATGGTAGTTCATCTACTGTTAATGATGAGGAGAATGTGGCTCTTGTTGCTAACAATAAGAAGAAGTTCAAAAAGGGTCCCAAGGGAGAGAACAAGCCAAAGGGTGAAGGTAAGAAGGACATGAGCAAACTCAAGTGATTTTGATGTCACAAGTTTGGGCACTATGCGAGACAATATCCTAATAAGAAGAAGAAATAGATTGCAGCTTCAATAGAAGTGGATGATTTTTCCACCAGGTTTGACAAGGAGTTTTGTTTAGTGGTGTGACGTTCCACTAGAGCCACACATTCCAGTGTTTGGTATATTGATAGTGGTTCCTCCCGCCATATGACAGGTGTTCGTGAGAATTTGATAGATCTTACACATATTGGTGATCTTGAGGTAGTGCTTGGAGATGACTAGGTGGTCAAGGCAGTTGGTAGTGGGACAATATCATTTTAGAGGGAGTCTCAACCTCCCATGTTGTTGAGAGATGTTATATATGTTCCTGGCCTGAAGAAGAGCTTGATTTCAATTTATACTATTGAGGAGAGGGGATATGAGGTGTTGTTCCATGATGGACAGATGCTCCTATCTCCCAAGGGGCCCAATATCACTTCGGCCAAAGTGATTGGGACTCGACATGATAAGTTTTACAAGCTCATGTATCAGCCAGCTAGTGCAATGTATCATACTACCAACAACAATGATATTTGTGAGCTATGGCATAGGAGAATGGCCCATTTTCATCACGGGGCTCTGAGGATACTGAGGGAGATTATGACTGGAGTGCCATATTTCAATACAGAGCACCAAGAGTTGTGCAAGGGGTGTGCTTTGGGAAAGTACACCAAGACTTCTTTCCCAAGCATTGACAATAGAGCAACATGTATACTCGATCTGATTCATTCTGATGTATGTGGTCCTGTTTCTTTTGCATATTTGAGTGGTTGTTTGTACTATGTCATATTCATTGATGAATTCTCTCAGAAGTCTTGGATTTTCTTCATGAAGACCAAAGGACATGTCTTCAATCGGTTCCAAGTGTTCAAAGCTCTTGTGGAGAACCAGATTGGGAGAAAAATCAAAGTACTGAGGATAAATAATGGGGGTAATTATACCTCCAAGGAGTTTAATGATTTCTATGCAGGAGAGGGCATCAAGAGAGAGTTGTCTGTTCCTTACAACCCACAACAGAATGGGGTTGCTGAGTGGAAGAACATGGCCATAGTTGGGGCTGTGAGAGCCATACTGCATGATCAGGGGCTGCCACTCTTTCTTTGGGCTGAGGCATGTTACACTGCAGTTTATCTGTAGAACAGAAGTCCACATAGAGCATTGGGGGATAAGACTCCTGAGGAGGGTTTCTATGGGAAGAATCTCAAGGTTGAGCAATTTAGGATTCTTGGGTGCCTTACATATTCACATGTCCCTTCTAAGAAGATGACAAAGCTAGAGCCCATGACATAAAATGATATTTTTGTTGGGTATAGCGAGACTTCAAAGGCTTTCTGCATATACGTCCCTTCCTTGAAGAAGACATTTATTTGAAGGGATGTGAGATTTGAGGAGGATAAATCCTTTAGGAAGTCATGAGAGACTGAGAAGGGTGAGCAATCAAGACCTCAGATTCAAGTGTGTCCACAACAAATTTTAGTGACACAGAATTCATGTCCACTAGGTTCGGTGATGACTGGTCCATAGGGCATAGGGCCACAGATGTCAGAATCAAAGGTTACTGATCCTCAGATTTCAAGATCTTATGCTCCAGATTCTACTTCAAGTTCACAATCCTCAGGTGATGGGGTTGATCACGTGGAGTCCCCTCCACGGGACACTACTTCAGAGAGGAGGAAGCGCAAGTGGCTTCAAGACACACTGAAGGAGGCACAAGGATCTGTGGGGAATCCCAGGAAGGCTGTGAGGGAGAGTAAACCTCCTCAAAGATTTTTCATCTATTTTGCGATGGTGAGCAACATCAGGGAGTCTAAGCCTTCCACTTTTGAGGAGGCTGCTGGAAAACATGTTTGGAGAGATTCGATGATGGAAGAGTACAATTCCATCATGAAGAATGATGTTTGGGAGGTTGTTCCTAGACTTGAGGGGAAGTCAATGGTGAATTCTAGGTGGCTCTATAAACTAAAATATGCTGCAGATGGCAACATTGAGAAGTACAAAGCTCATTTTGTAGCTCAGAGGTTCTCACAGGTTGAGGGATTTGATTATGACGAGACCTTCACTCTGGTTGCTAGATATACCTCAATCAAGGCAGTGATCTCTATTGCAATAGAGATGGGTTGGAAGATCCATCAGATGGATGTGAAGACTGCATTTCTGAATGGTCTCATACATGAGGAGGTGTACATTGAGAAACCATTGGGATTTGAGGTGCATGGGAGAGAGTCTCATGTGTGCAGACGGAAGAAGGCATTGTATGGGCTGAAACAAGCTCCCAGAGCTTGGTATTCTAGGATTCATGCCTACTTGCAGCAGTTGGGTTTCGAGAAGAGTGAGGAAGATCCTAACTTGTACTTCATTGTGGTTAGAGAGGATCCTCTCATACTCTTGCTATATGTTGATGATATTTTCATTACAGGGGATGAGAAGCTCATTACTAGATGGAAGGAGAGCCCTGCTTCAGAGTTCGAGATGAAATATATTGGACCGATGCATTATTTTTTGGGGTTGGAGGTTTGGCATGTGCCTGAACACATATTTCTAGGACAGGGGAAGTATGCTTTTGACATTATGAGGAGATTCCAGATGGAGGATTGTAGGCCCATGTCCACACCCATGATTACCAACTGGAAGAAACTCAATGCTTCTGAGTCACTGTTGGTTGATCCCACATTATATCGTCAGTTGATCGGTTCATTGATGTATTTGGTCAACACTAGACCAAATATTTTTTTTGTTGTCAACACTCTTAGTTAGTTTATGGTGGAGCCTAGGAGAGTGCATTGGGTGGAAACAAAACATGTGCTCAGATATCTTTGTGGTATAGTGGATTATGGCTTGGACTATCTGAGAGGGGATGGAGTTCGATTGGTGGGCTATACTGATTTAGATTGGGCAGTATTTGTCAGTGACATGAAAAGTACTTCAGGTTTCTTCTTCGGATTGGGCTCAGCAGTGGTGTCTTGGTTCAGTCAGAACCAGAAGTCAGTGGTTTTGAGTTCTGCGGAGGCTAAGTATATGGCTACGAGTCAGGCCAGTTGTGAGGCCATTTGGCTTCACAAATTGTTGGTGGGATTATTTGGTGTGCAGTTGAGACCGAATGTGATTTACTTTGACAATCATAGTTGTATCAAACTCTATGAGAATCTAGTTTTTCATGACAGGTCTAAGCACATTGAGATTCGATATCACTTCATCTGGGATTATGTTCAGAGAGGAGCAGTTGAGCTACAATATATATCCACAGATGAGCAGGTTGCGAACATACTCACAAATGCTTTGGGGAAATGTAAGTTTGCACCTTTTAGATATGAGCTTGGGGTGGTGAGTAACACCTTCCTCGGTAAGAGGGAGTGTTAAAAATAATTAAAAAGTACCTAGGCAAGTGTTTCTCATCACCCAGGTGCCTAGGTGGTGAGAAAATGTCTAATGTGGACCCTAGTCATTTAATTAATGGGATATGAATTAAAAGTGACTTTTTGAACTTCGGAAAAGTGGGTGAGTTAAGTAAGTTAATCTCCACCATTCATCTTGTCCAATCTCAACCCTTGGATCAGATGACTTTTCACATTCCCTTATTGAGTCGATTAGGGTAAGGAGGTACCTACCATTTCATCCTTCATGTGTTTTGAAGAGAGAAAGAGAACAAGAGAGAGTCGAGCTAGAGAAGAAGAAACTTTTGTTGGTAAGGGCATGAATACCAAGTCAAGATTACAACACGTAGATCGAGGGGAAGGTACAACATAACAGGGTTGTATTGTACAGATTTCATGAGGTCGTACTACTATTTTTTGGCACAATTTTCGAGGAGGAACAACCTTTATTTCTAAAGTGTTGGCATGCGTTTCGAGGTGGCCTCTATGTACTTTTTGTATCAGAACTAAAGTTGACTGTTCTGGCACAAATTCCAAGGATTTTGTACAACCATTTTCATAGAAATTGAGGAGCAAGCATGTAGCTTTTGTTCAGGAAATTCTTGCATGAATTTCGGGAAGCATTGCTCATATTTTGAAGAAGAGTTGATGGATATGTTGTGAGATAAGTTGGAATTTATTTTCTAAAGATGATTGTTGTAAAATTTTCTTTCTCGGAGATTTGAAATAATAGAAAGCCCCTCTCTCATTGGTTTTCCCCTTGTGGGTTTTTCCAGGGTCAATGTTAGACCATAAATATCTTTGCATTTATTTCTGAGTTATAGTGTTGCTGATAGAATTATTTATTTCTGCATTTATTTTTGTTCATAATCCTCATGTTTCATTTTTGAGAATTGTTTATATGCTGAGAAATCGATGTTTTCATAAAACTGGGTTTTTGGGCATTAAACTATGATTAGTCTTAGTGAGACTTGAAACTGGGTGGGGTCTGAAAATTTACACTTTTTTCAATAGTCAAAGTGACATAATTTCAAGTTCAACAAATGAAGATACATTGTTGAAAACTCCATTTCATTAGCCACAAAATATACCAAATGAATCTGAAGAAACAAACATTGTTGAAGTTCAACAAGAATTTCAAGGTGCTATTGAGTTTACACAAGAAGAGGAAAGAGAAATGTATATTGGTTCGTGAAGGTCACGTGCACAACATAAAGCCATGGAAGACTTTTACACGGTTTCAACAAAAGATATTAATGAGGGTAGCATGATTGCAATCTTAGCGACTGAAGATCCACATGGTTATCCATTCTTGATTGCAAAGGTTATAAAGACTGAGAAAGAAAATGATGATGTTATTGCAATTGAAGTGCATTGGTATGCAACAAGTACACACCCATTCAATGGTGTGTACAAGCCAAAGATGGTGGTTGAGAAACATGTCAATAGAAAGAGAAAAAGAAAGGGTCAAAATACAACTCGTCATCACATTGACCTATTAAAAGTAGATGATGTTGACATACTTGTTTATGACTTCAATTTGACAAAGAGATGGACTCTTCGCTCCAAGACAACATAGATTATCAAGAGGTTGCTGCCACAAGAAATAAATGCAAGCTGAGAGTCTGTTGAACCTAGTCGTAGATCTAAAAGACATTTGACATATGAAATGTTTGGAATGCATGTAGACTTGGATGGTGCATTCATCGACAATAGAGAAGAGTATGGATCACCTATATCTTCATCCAATCATTCATCTGAAGACAATGTAGACTCTGATGGTATTTCATAAACCATGAGTCAATATGAATAAGCGTATGAAACATTTTATGTATTTTTTATCCATATGATGTTTCTATGGTAACTAGAGATGAGCATTGAACTTACATATGATTGTACATGAAGTTATGAATAATTTTTATGTTTTATGAATTATATGTTTTGATTATGGATAATATAATAAAATTTCTTAGCTCATATGTTTTGAATATGGACAATATAACAATACTTTTAAGAAATAATTTATGTTTCATTTAATGTAACTTGTATTTAATTTTTTTATTAAAAGATTTTTTTTTATTAAAAGGTGATGTTGAATTTTTAAAGTATATTATGATATTTTCATGGCATTATGTATTACCTTGTGCTTTGAGTGATAGTAAGATTTAAAAACTAAGCACTTAAGGGTTGATTTTATGATTTTGTTTACAATAATGATGAGTTCTTTTACCACTTTATAAAAAAGTGTCATTTTCATACCCCGATTTTAGAATGGGTGCTACTGATAGCAGTACTTTTAAATTTGATGGTTGATTTTGAGGTTTTGGTTTTAATGGTACCAACTACTAAAAATACGATTTGAAAATATCTAAAATTTTAACGTTTTGAAAAAAAATAATTCAAAAACATCTGTTTTTAGGTGCTGATTTTAAAGTTTTTTTGAGCTATTGTTTGAGTTTTGAAGGCCATGTTTGAAAATTGTTGTAATTTTGACCCCGTTTAAAAAAATGGTGCTATCGATACCACCACTTTTTGATTTGGGGGTTGATTTTGATGTTTTAATGCAAAAATATGGGTTTTTTGCGTTAGAGTTCTCATTTTGAGGTCATAGTTCTCGTTAAGTCAGTAACTTTGTTTTTCCTTCCTTGGGTGAACAGAGGTGAGGGGTGGGGGGTCAGAATTTTTAGTATAAATTTGCTGACTAACCCTTTCTCATTTCCTTTCCATTCTTTCTCTTCTTTTGTGATTGCTTGGATGATATGTTGTTCAAATTTTCGTTAGGCTTTGGTAGTATGCATATCTTGATGTTCGACATGATGTAGTTGAATAGGATGATCTTCCTCCTTTGTCCAATAGGGCCATTGTTATGCTTGGAGGTTTATTACTACTTTCAGGATCGTTCCCTTGTGCACCCTTTTGAGGCTAGGACTCCCCTCCCCCCTCCACTATCTTGAAGGCCTCTGAGTCCCCTAAAGTATGAAATTGATCGGAACTAGAGAGATCGATCTTGGGTGTTTTTTGATTTATTGATTGTGCAATGTGTTTTTTTTTCTTATTCATCACTGGCCTGAATTGAGATTGATCATCTTTGTTGCTTTGTTCCTTGTTCACCTGAGATTGTTTCAGAAGAGGGGGAGGAGCGTTGTGTTGACAATGCTTAGCAAAATTCTCCTATGTCATAGATATTACATTTAAAAGGTAGTTGTTCGTAGTCCAATGCTTGGAGGAAGGTTCACTTGTCTTGTTTTAGAAGAATCACCTATGGGAGACCTTTATGCAACACTACTTCAACATAGATACAAGAACACCAATATTTTCCTCTATTTGGCTCGGTTGCTTTGGGGAACTTCCCAATGATATCACATATATTATTTAGAGTAGCTTTGTCCCTAAATATCAACACAACCGAGGATATTTCCATGACTGGATTGAAGTATAGAGAACAATGATTGAGATACTGTCCATACAATCCCATGAAATAGGGCATGAGAAAAATATTAAATCTTGATCTTTGGATATGAACATGAAAGCAACAAATCCTTTTCCACATGAAAAAACAAAGAGTTGTCCTTGCATCTTTGGATCCCAATATTCAAAGATACATTTGTATGTTACTATAGGGCCTGACCATAATCTAGTGAACACCCCTATCAATGTTTGTTCCTTGAGGATGGATGCTCTCGATTGGGGTTCCAAAGTTTGGGTCTAAAAAGCTAGGATCATTGCCTTCTTTACAAACCAACTTGTTGGGGGTGGATTTGTATGCTAGAGTGACGTTGCAAGTAGGCCTTCAAGAAATGGATTTGGATACACAAGGATGGATGAATTTGTGGAGGTGAGAGCCATAAGAAGAAGTGCTCGTCATTCATAGATGTGAGCTTGGGAAACATTAGGGAGGGGATTCTTGGGAGGTAGTAGAGGTTTTGATTAGAGGTAGGCATTTAAACCCTACTCCTAGACACACTATTCTATAACTATATTGTATGATCTTAACAATTTACACTATATTTATAGATAGTTTAGGTGAACATGTTTAAACTGCATAAATGAAAAAAAAACTATGATATTTAAGTTTACATATAAAGACATTAAAACATTTTATTTGCATGTTTTCGAGTCATTGGTTAGTTGACAAATATCTAGCCTTCAAAAGGCAATAAATTTTGATAACTTTTTCTAGGGGAAAATAATCTTGAAGTTCTATTTGTACTTTTTGCAATTGGCAATAAATTTTGATAACGTTTTCTAGGGGAACATAATCTTGAAGTTCTATTTGTACTTTTTGCAATTGGCAATAAATTTTGATAACGTTTTCTAGGGGAAAATAATCTTGAAGTTCTATTTGTACTTTTTGCAATGCCTTGAAACCCTTTTGTTTGAGAGTATTTCCTTGGCCATTCCTATTTGGTCAAGCTCTTGTCCTTTATCTTTGAGTTCACAAAGGTTCCATCTACAATGAAAACCATTTTGACCTTATTGCAAATGCTTATGCGACTTTTCCTTGCCAATGCATAATGCTCAATAAAACAACATAGAGTTTGATGATTTTCCTCCAACATAAATTAGAATAATAGTTTATTGCTTAAAGAGAACATGGCTTCTCTTGACCAATTTTGGAAGAATAACAAGCCACACCTATGAGACTTAAATTCCTGAAATAATCAAAGGAGAAAATATAGACAAAGTGATATGGGAATCAAACTTATGAAGGCGTCGATATCCCTTGGCTTGAGAAGTTGTGATCCTCTCAACAAGTCATTGCCTCCTTTTTTTGATGGGAACTTCCAACAAACAAGCACAAGCGACACATTCCAACAAGGGATATTATAATGAACTAGATAATTCTCACAACTTAAAGAAGCCACCATTTGGCTAAGATGTAGTGATTACTTAGGGTTTGCACTAGGTTCGAACTACATGAAATGGTTTTCTTAAGCATAAGAGATTATAGATGGCCCATGAGGGAAAACTTGTCTATGAGGGAATGACACCGCCCATACTTTGTCAACCAAGATCCTATTGAACTTATTTTTAATCGGTTGAAAGTTCTTTGAGAAACAAGGCCTGAGAGATTGCACCACATGGAGAAGAATTCCTTTGGCTTAAGTGTCAAATTTTAGAGCTAACTATTTTGCCAAAAATTGTTTGATACTTGCACCCTAGGCATCATCCTTTGAAACTCATCCCAATCATATGAGACAAAAACAAGGACAATGGGACCTTGGATAACTAGTTACTTATCTCACAAATTTTGTTATTGGTAGTTGTTTATTATGAGAAATTTATATAACATTAATTTATTCTCTTTTTTTATATGAGAGTTTAGTAATATTGTTTATTGGAACTTTGTATTGACCACATAACTTGGTGATTATTTTGTATTTCAAGTTTATCATATTGGCTAGTATTGTAGACACGATGCAAGCTTGTTTAAAATAACGTTCCACCATGTTTTGGGATGTGATAGACCTTCCAAAATTTAGGGATGTCATAGGGGACTTAAGACATACATTGTAACATATCAAATGTATACAAAACATTAAAAAATATAAAAATGATTAATATTTTATGCATAATTAATAAAAAAATGAACAATTAAAAGAAAAGCCAATTCACAAATACACAATTTGGAAAATGGTATTCTAAATAGGAGAAATATTGTTTCTCATTATAATTTCGTCATTGTTCAAATCAAAATGAAATAGATTGATACATCATATAAGTATGCCCATCATTGTTTAAACATTAAGTTCAAGATTGTTAAAAAAAAGAGGAAATAGAGAATGGCTCAAGCCATTGGTTATTCCCATTTAATGTCCCTTGACCCATTGCATTTATATCATATAAATTAACAATATCATTAATGTGAATGTGAAGGAAAACTGCTACTAATTTAAATCTGATTGTCATTTTCGTTTTCAACAAAAAAATGAAAAAGTATTGATACTTCTGTAAGTATGTAGTAAAATAATGCATGTTGGCCTTAAAATGCATTTGGACTGTAGTAGTAAATCATTGTTGTCCATATTTTTTTGCATTTAAACACTTGTTGCTCAAAAACCCAACTTCAAATTCCTTAATGTTTCTATATTGGTGTGTTTTAGGGATGCCAATGATAAATTCAAAATGAATAGAAGAGGTGGCAACTACCAGAGTGTCTTTAGGATGTGCATGTTGGACCGGGGGAAGCGAACCTGAGTATTAGAGTGGAATGATGACAAAAATTGAAAGATGGACCATAATACCCTCCATGGCTTCAAGGGAATCATTTATCTCCATGATTTTCATATGAAGGATTCTCATAATAGGTTGGGGCTCCTGCTCTCAGTGGGCTAGGCTCCTCAATAACTTATTGATTTCTAGAATGAAGGTGTCTCATGCTTTGTTTCCATTCAAGACTGCATATTTCTATTGACACTTGTAATTGTGCGCTACAAGGGGAAAAAGTATAACATTGATATGGGTCTTTGCTCTATCCTTTTCGCATTGTCTCAGTGCTTTCTTCAAATTGTGAAGATCCTCTTCCAAACCCAAAGGCAACATTTGTGAGACATAATCGGAATGGTGAAAGGAATTGTCATATTAGCTTCTCAACCACATTGAGAACATGGCTAAGAGGTTCATTCCTCAAATCCAAGACCAACCCAAACCAACCACTGCACTTGACCTTCAAGATAGTCATCTATATACCATTGCAACCTGGATTAGGGTAGAGTAGATCTTGCAACTTCTCAAAAATCTTACCTAGGTGTGTAGTAAGAGCAACGATGAATTACTATGAAGAAATTCATGTGAGATAGGGAAACTTTCTCAAGTTGCCATAATGAAGAATTTAAGGATGGTAGATTGGATATGAAGGGGGGGATTAAAACCCCTATCCATTTGCATGTACTTGATGTAATAGAGGTAGGAGGGATCCTCATGTGAGATAGGGAAACTTGCTCAAATTACCATAATGAAGAATTTAAGGATGGCATATTGGATATGAAGGGGGGATTTAAACCCCTACCCCTTTGCATGTAATTGATGTGATAGAGGTAGGGTAGAGCATATCTTGCAACTTTTCAAAAATCTTACCTAGGTGTGTAGTAAGATGAGAGATGAATTACTATGAAGAAATTCTTGTGAGATAGGGAAACTTGCTCAAGTTTCCATAATGAAGAATTTAAGGATGGAAAATTGGATATGAAGGGCATATTTAAACCCCTATCCCTCTTCATGTACTTGATGTGATAGAGGTAGCTGGGGATTCTCCCCCAAAATTCATCCATATTTTTAATGATTTTTCAAGGGGAATTGGTCATGGTGGGAACATATTTCAATTTTTCACTCCCTCCCTCTCTTTAAGGGCGAGTTCTCATTCTTCTTGCATGACTGCAATATTTGCCAAAGTTTTATCCTCTTGGTTATAGGAGTGATTCACATGGAAAAAAAAAGGTTTTTTGGATGATTCTAGATCTATAAGAGAGGTTAGAGTTCCTTGCTTTAGGAAATTTATGGTGTACGTAGAGTCTCCAATGATGGCGATGTCGAATATAGATTGAGAGATAAGAATTTGTAGTCCTTGGAGTTCTACCAAGGCCTTTGCTTCATTCTTGTTACTATGAGCAATCACCCAACGGAATACTACTTATTTTTGTCCTTTAGAATAAAAATGGTGATATTTCCACACTTGTCACTCCTAAATTGTCACTGCAATGAGGACACAAAGCTTGGTCTTTGGTCTTAAGGATGACAAGAGGGTGGTATTTTTTCCACTTGTGAGTGCATGAGTCATGAAATCACTTAATATAATCCCTTTAAGTTTAACCACTTGTTTGACCACTACCTTTGGTACTCCAATTGACACATTAGGCGTTGGTCACCCTTAGAGGAATTGAACCTTGGTCACTAGTGAAAAACTCATCATTCTTTAGTAGTGGATCCAACACCTTTGAACTAATACCAAACTATATTACTAAAAGTTAGATAACAATAAATGGTGACATTCATTTATTCATTGAAATAAATAATCACGATATCTAATTTCCCAAACTTAGAATAGAGTCACGATTTAACTTCATAAATAATAGAGTTTATTTTATTTTTTTTATTAATATTGACATCATTAAAATGAAAATAAAAATATACAGAGTCATGAGAATTCAAAATAAAGAAAAGAGAAATAATAGAACTTCTAACAAATAATTGAAATAATAAATTATGAAAAAAATAGATCTAATAAAGTAAGTCTTAAATAGTCATTAAGTTGGTGATATAATGGAAAATGAAGGGAGTGTAAATAAAGATATAAGCATAAAGAGTTAAAACACTAATCACTCTAATTGCTATGATAATCATTATCTTCATCCTTGTCATCATGTTCATCTTCATCCTCATCTTCATCAACATACTCATGCTCAAACCACTTCGAAGATTAAGATTAGTGGATTGAGGGCCACTCCCTCCAAGTGCAAACTCATCACACGCACCCACATAAAAATTATGAGAGGTTAGTTGTGTTATGAAAAAGAAATGTTAACATATATGAGAAGAATTGTTGAAGAATATATAATGTCAATGAAAAAATGTTTCAATTTCATCAATTCACATCCAATTGATGCATACGTAAACATCAATCCAAGTGTCTAACATCAACTTAATGATTTATCTAATGCATTTGATTACATCAAATTATAGTCTTTGATTTGTAATTTCTTTGGCATAATCCAAATGATGAACAAATATACTACAACACCAATGACCCTTTTCTCTTTATTGGGTATAGTTTTTATATGGAGTTGTCCTCCACTTTTGCACATCCTTGCCCTAAGGGAACATTGTGCATAATATCGATATGACCTTTTCTCACAACTCCCTTCCCCATGACCACAATATTTTCCCTACCACCTATAAAATGAAGAGAATCATGTATAATTTCTTAAAATGCATGTTGATGTGAAAGAAATAATGAATTTGCAATGTGATCTAAAAATTGACCAATAAATTACATTGAAGTCCCTTAATGCTATATTATTATAATGTTTATCGATGGATTCAAGGACCCAACACACCAAAGGTTGTTTTACCTTCATTCTATAAATTAAGATGAAAAATTAACAAGGTCAATACATAATATTAATTATAATCATATCATTAACTCAATTGGTAGCATGCAAATCATGTGCTCTTTCCTACCTATTAGAGCATGTCCCATCGATTATTCATATCCTGGTCTTCATCCTCCTCCACATCATCATAATCATCACCATCATATTCATCCTCCTACACATCATCATAATCATCACTATCATATTCATCCTCATCATCATTTTTGTGTTCACCATTGTGATGATCAAGATCATGGACCCCATGGTGTCCCCTCCATGTGTATGCTTAATAAAATTATTTTGCATTGTAATTACAATGTGGTAATTATATCATGGAAACCAAATGTTAAACATGCATATCAATAATTGTTAATGAATATATAGCTCCTCCAAAAAGATATACCATCAAATAAAAATCACATTAACAACCTTCATTATATTTTCAAAGCTAAGAATGTTTGACTCTTAATGCCTTTGTAAAAAAGGACAACTTTGGGAATATTACTAGTTCCATATTCAATTAGGAATAAGGGACATTTACATACTTCTCCAAAATTTAAAATTTTGTAAGATTCACATAAAATACAATTTAACAAAATCAAAATGGACTTATCTTTCATTTATTATTGCAAGTATTATTATTTTCACCCATATATATAAGCTCTGTTCTTTTTGTAGGACGTGGTACATATTGACTAATGGGATTTTTTTGTTCATTGTTCTCTCCAAGATTGAAACTTAACATTTTATCCTACACTTAAAAAATGGATATGATAACATTCTAAATTTTTAGTCATTAAATGCATTTTCTTGAAGTGTATCTTATATGGTGCTACCCAACACTTTAATACAAAAAAAACATAACACCTAAACACTGTTAATACAATGATCTTTGGGTACATTATATGATATTATGTTTCAAGAAAGAAAATTCCATCCAAGGAAAAATTATGGTTTTGACATGCACTCATTTTTATAAGTATATTTTTTGAACTTTTATGACATTTCCAGCACTAGAAGTGTTGAAAATAACAAGAGAGAGAAGGATCAAATGGAACCACTAACAAACTCTAAATGAACATGAATCATAAAAACATCATAAAGAGAATAGAACATGAACCCATGGACAAAAGAAACACACGATATGGTTTCCCTTTGGCAAAATGATGACACCAAGGATCAAAGATGATGATACAAAAAACTCATAAGTTGTGAATGTATACACAACTTAAGGGGTTGGGGTGCCTTCCTCCATGAGGGGGTTATGGGCCCACATAAATGCCAAGGCTGACCTTATCCACCTAGAATAATATAAAGTAATGTTGACTAGGTCAATTATTATAACCTAGTGTTACAATAATGAAGGTGCTTAGCCATAATATCAAGTAACCACAAGTGATGATTGCCATCATTTTAGCACCCCATCATAATCTGAAAATGGGGTAATGGTGAAAGATGATAAGTACAAAGGGAGTGGTCATACCCAATTCAATAGAGAGACATACATTGGTCGATGTAATAAGAGAATGTGGGTTTGTGATGACCCAACTCAATTGAATAGAGATACATACAATGGTACCTATAATAAGAGAGAGTGAGTTTGTGATGATCCAACTCAATACAAGAATGGGAGGGTTTATGAATACCCAAATATCAACATAGATTTGGTTATCCCTTGAAGAACTATCACCATTGAATTTCTTCATCCTCTAGGGGAATATGACCCTGATTTGTCCATATGATAAAGACGTATTGTAAAGAGGCGTATATACAATAAAGAGTTGATACAAAAGTGATTAGGCATACCCAACTCAATGAAGATTCAATTGAAGTTGGAAGAAGAGAGTGGGTTTGTGATGACCCAACTTAATACCAAAGTGGACCCAATAGTTTTTTGGAAGAATGTTGTAATCACACTGTTCATCTATTGGAAGCCATTGCCACTAGCCTTCTCATACAATGGAGGAGAAATAAAAAACACATCCCAACCATACTGCACATCTATTGGAAGGTACCATTAATCTGCCCATCTGAAGAGGTGTTGGAAGGAACACCTTGTGAGAGAGAAGATATAGGAGTACCCAAATCTAATAAGATTGGTCATAGCTTAAAAGAGAGCAGGAAGACCCAACTCCATACATTTCTTTGATCATGAATGCCATTTAGAAATCTCAAATAAAACAAAGTTTGAGTGCATGAATACCCAACAAAAATACACTTAGAAGAGCATAGTTAGGAAGAAAGCTCGAATATAAGATGAGAGTTTGAACACCACTAAGAGAACTTGAATACAATAGGGGTGTGGGTGTGTAAATGTGTGTAAATTCCCAACACAATTGCACTTGAGAGACCACAACTTAGAAATATTCTCAAGTACAATATGAGAGTGGGTTTATAAATACCCAACTCTTCACAAAGGGTAGCCATAGCCAAAGTATAGAATATAGGTTGCTGAAATACAAGTGAGAGTTGATGTTTGGATAACCAACTCTAAAACATGGTCAAACATAATGGGGGGCGAAGGGCCCATTAGAGTAATTATAGTGTAGGTATGGTGTCTACTCATTACAAAGTGGATTGGGTTTACTGTATTTGTTAATATTAAATAAAGATCACTATGTAGAAGTTCTAAGGAAATTGCAACTTCATAAATTTCACCTATTTTCTAGAGATTTCATGGATCTAGTCCCTATGAATTTACAACCTTG
>ML788062.1:195716-206739 GCA_009831015.1 Picea engelmannii
TTCTCTTCCGGTTCCTCTCCATCTACATGATTACTGTCGCAACCCAGGCATCCCCAAGTCAACTCCAAGACACCACGTTAAATTTTATGGATCCATACTTATCTTAAAGTGTGGAAACCTTGGTGAATCTTACTAATTCTAAAAGTGCCACTTATAAAATGTTTGGTGATATTTTTGTAAAAAAATCCAATTTCTAAGAATTTATATAGTTTCTAGAAATCTTTGGCTATTTTAAGAATAAATAATTTTATCCTATATAATTTGGGCTAGTTTTATTTAGAAAAAATGGAAATTGGTGAATATATTTTTGGAAAAAACACTGAAAACTAGCCCAATGGAAAAATTTGGTCCCTCAATTTTTTCTCACAAGAATCCATGCAAGCATCTCATGAAGCACTCCCAAACATGGTGTAAACACTTTTAGAGTAACCCGAATAACTAACACACTAGATAGTTCTCTTTGAATTATAATAATATAACTTTACAAAAGAAGTCCCACTAGGTAGTTAGCAATTGGTTATGATTAGGTTTTTTCTTATCTATCTATAAATAATGATAGAGTATATAGGTGTATATTGTATTGGATCTTAGCTCATTGGGAGGTTGCCCCCTTGAAGAGGCAAGTGAATATGAGTTGATCCTTTCATAAATAGATCAATGCAATTTTTTTCCTTAAGAGTATTTTGATGTATGAAGTAAACATACATTTCTATCTTCTTCTTGTAATTATTGTTTGTGATTCAATTTTAAGGGTCAAGAATTATAACAAGTGGTATTAGAGCTCTTTTTTAGGCCAAAGTGAAAGTTTTTATTTATATATTTATTTTATTCTTTTTGTAGAATTTCAAAGAGAAAAATAAGACCACAACATTCGTATCTATTTTTGAAGATTTTTTATTAGAAACTAAAGAAACAAATTGTAGATCTGAATTCCTTGCACAAAAATATGCAATTTAAAAAAAAATCACTCAAATCGAAGATTGGGAAGTGAAGATATCACTTATTGAAACTTAAATATTTTAGGGTTTTTTCGATGTCGACCATGATTATTTTAGAGAAAATGTCTTTTGATAGAGTGCTCATATTTTAGTGAGACTAGTGCCAGTAGAAGAAAAGTGACAATCACATATCAAAATTTGGGATTATAATAGGGAATCAGAGAAGTATCATAGAATTTACACCCATTTCAAGTTAAAATTATTGTAGTTCGATTATATCTATATTTTTGAACTAGATTGTAGTAGAATCAATGCCAGTAGAGGAAGAGGTGGTTGTGGAATTTTAGGATTGAGATCGATAAAGCGAATTAGAGAAGTATAATATAAGTTATGCCCATTTCAAGTTGAAGTTTTTTTTGCATGATTATCTTTCTATTTATGAACCCAATTATAGAAGGACTAGTGCCATTAGATATAGAGTGGTTGTGCCATTATCAAATTGGGGTCATACTAGAAATTTTGATTAGTATTAATGAAGTTGGGGCCATTTCCAATTTTCCTTCTCAACACCTTAGTGGAACCTAAGCATATCAAGGTTGAGTAGGGAGGCAGTGGTTAGAGCCTTGCAAGAAATGATCCAAACATGTACAAATATTTAGGAGGGTTTTCAACAATTTAAGGAGCTCTATATCATTGGCGAGACACATCCTTTCATTAGAGAATATCATACCAGAGACATATATGGCTAGGGTGATTTAGAGCATGCTTGTGATTACCGGTATATGGACAATTGTCATTTCTAGGAAAAAAACCACTTCCAACTTCTCCTTGATGAATCTACTCCACCATATAAAGAGAACATCATTGAGGTGATTCAGGAGCAAGGTATGACTACCAATTTTCAGCTGGCATATTTTATAGAGTTAGTGTTCCTTCTATATCCCCAATTGACCTTTTAAAAATAAGTAGATGATCTTTTGGTAGGGATGGCTGTATTTATTTTGAACCACATGATTGTGGTGGGAATTCAGAGCATCGTACTTGTCCATTCATCAAGATTAGGTTTCTTCAATGGGGATACAATGTGAGCACCTAGGCACAAGGCTTGAGTTTATGGATGATCTTCTTGGACTACTTCAACATTTAGACCAACACTTGTACATGGGACCCTAGTTTCCTTGACTACTTCATCTTTGCGGTTAACATTCATACATGGGATTGGGACCCTTGTTTATGGTTGTACATCATCATTGCAAGTGTTGAGGGAAATTCTTCTCAAAAGGGAATGTAATGGTGGGATCCTTCATAGGGGTGTAATGGGCGGCCAAAGGGTCCACTAGAGTATTAATAGTGTAGGTATGGTGGGAATTCAATGTAAGGTGTTTTGGATCCATTAGGTTTGTTATTATTAAATAAGGTCCACTAGGTAGCTAACCGTAATTAAATGTAATATGGTCTCATCAAAGAAGGCTCACTAGGTAGTTATCGTTTTGTTATGATTAGGGTTTTTCCATCTAGTATCTATAAATAATGATGGATTTATCCTTATGAATCATATATTGGAGTATATTATATTAGAGTTTAGTGAATTGGGATGTTTCCCCTTGAAGAGGTAAGTAAATATGAGTTTATCCTTCCATAAAAGGATAATTGAAAGGTGTTGCCCTACCTTAATGGAATTCTGGTACACAAAGTAAATGATCATTTCTATATTCTTCTCGGACATATTTTTTATGATTCAATTTAAAGGGTTAAGGATCATTACACTTGAGAGAGAACCACTAAGAAGAAATACCAAATATAAGATTAGAGTTTGAACACACATGAGAGAACTTGAATACAATAGGGGTGTGGGTGTGTAAATACCCAACACCGATGCACATAAAAGCGCACAACTTAGAAGAAATATCAAATACAATATGGGAGTGGGTTTATAAATATCTAGCTCTCCAGAAAGAGTGTTAATGGACAAAGTATAGAATACATACAACTAACAACAAGTGGGAGATGGTGTGTGGATAACCAACTCTAAAACATGGTTGAACATAGCTCAAAGAAGTGAGAGGCTTAATGAATACCCATATAAACATAGGGTTGACCCTATGCATAAAATCCTCTCTAAATATGGATAGGAGGCTAATGAGAGAAAGCATTAGATCACACCCCCCCACTTAAAGTTGAATGTAGGCCATCAAAAAATAAAACCTCCCAAAAACACCATAGTACCAAGACCAACATGGTTTCACAACCTAGTGAAGGGGGATCTTGTTGAAGTTTGAAAGAATGATCCATTGAAGTATGATGGTCAATTGAATGAGTTCCAAGGAACATAATTTGTGGATGAGATTGAAACTACCATTGAAATTACATATAAGAGAAACCAAAATCATTGTGGAAAAGGATAAGATCCATGCGAAACATTGAATGGTCTTGCATACAATATACCCAATATGGAAAAATAACATAGTGTGGAAGAGAAAGATCCACATAAGCATGTTGATCCACTTAAACAAGTTGAAAATAATATGTAGAGTTATCGATAAGATAATGGGATATATCCCACAGATTTATAAGTGGAAACTGCATCAAAGGGGTTGAGGGGTTTCCCTTTGAAAACAAGGCACCGTTGGCTTGTTAGGTTCACTATCAATCATTGCTAGAAGCTAGGGAGTAGGCCTCATACCATAAAATACAATATCTAATATAAAAGTAGCAACGCCATGAATATGAAGAATTTCTCGAAATAAGGTGGAGTCAATACCAAGAACATCATTTTCTAAATCTAGTACACTTGATATACAAAGTACACTACCCTATGTGTATTAAATAAACGATGCATCTGATCCAAAAAATGAAAGCTTCCATGAAGACTTCAAGAGAACCGCTGAAGGGGCTAAGGTAATAGAACCGCCGATGCCCTAAAACACTACACTTTTTTGTTGAAAGAGGAAAAAAACAAAGCATTTCCCTGGAAAAGGGGCACAAATCTACAAAGAAACCCCTTGAATTTGCTAAAATATCAAACATACAATTAAATAAGAAGGGTATTGGTGAAATATAGAGAAACCCCCCTAGAAATCAATTTCTGTCCCATAATAGTGTTGAAAAACCTAGTTTTAGATTTAAAATGATGTTATAAGCATGTTAAAAACCCTTGTTTTCAAACTTATAACAACCCTAAAAGGTTGAAACCCCTATATTTTTTAATTCCAAAAATAATGGATAGTTTCTCTTTAATGAGTGGATAATATGGGCATAAAACAATCCTAATAATTACCTTTCACCATCTAAAGAAACACCAAGAAACAACCCCCCAAAAATCTCCAAAATGTTTTTTCCTAAATACAAACAAGGTTGGAAAATACACTAGCAATATCAAGAAGAAACCTTGGCAACAAGGAGGGAAACCCTAAATGTGGTGTGTTGGAACTTGATGAAAATGTGCACATATGAGAGAATGAACAACCACATAGTAAGTGTGCCAACCTTCAAAGCAAGTGCACTTCAAAAGAAGTAAACCTTCACAAGTGTGCATTATGGGAGGAACACCAAATCTACCACTAATGCACATAAGAGAGAGAAACTCCTATCGCAATAGGGAAACACCAAACATAGAATATGAACAACTAGATAAGGAAGAGGAGGTTCACACCTGCTCTAATACCATGTTGAAAAACGCAAGAGAGATAAGGATTGAATGAAACCACCAACAAACCCTAAATAAACATGAATCATAAAGACATAATAAAGATAAAAGAATATAATCCCATGGATATGAGAAATACAAGATATGGCCCCTAGCAAAAATAATCATACTAATGAACAAAGGCGATGATACAAATAACTCATAAGTTGTGTTTTATACATAACTTAAGAGGTTAGGGAATGTTCCCCCATGATGGGGTTATATCTAAGCTGACCTTGGCCTCCTAGAATTAATATAAAGTAATGTTGACTAGGTCTGTTATTAAACCATAACCTAATAGTACATTAATGAGGGCACCCATACATAATGACAAGTAACCACAAGTGAATACTACCATCATATCTACAAAAATAAATGCATGGCCTCCTATCCCACACATTAAAAATTGTATGAACATTAGAATCATTTTAGGAGGCCAATTTTTGGACATGGTTGTGGCCCCCAATATGATAGAGGTGAGTAAAAATGGATAGTCATAAAATAACTATGCTATCTTTTGTCTTGAGAAATCATGAACTTATTTTTAGAGAACAAATGTTATATATATATTCCAAAGGAAGTCCTGGTGGGATTCCTCCACTTCTCTAGAGTTTTTGGATGGTGGAAACTTCTCTAGAGTTTTTGGATGGTGGAAAAATTCATCATTGACGTTGATTATTATGCCTGACTTGGTAGAAATCATTGAGTGAGGCCCATGGAAACAAAGTTAATCCAAATAATTGAACTTGATACCTCATGCATTAAGCCTACAACACTCAACCACTTAAGCTAACCCAACGAGTTATGTGTGTTTGTATGTGTGCATACGTGTTCGTTAACTAAATAATTTTATATTTATTTATGTCTATCTTTATATATTTGGTGAGCATGTAGTCCTTTAGGATGTTTGAGCTCTAGATGAATACCACGATAAGAGAATGTGTACAAATGTGCAACATTGTCCACAACATATCCCGTTCAAGAGGTATGTTAACCATTTCCATGGGAATGACAGTGGAGCAGTAAGAAAAGTGGACCACACATGCAATGACATAAGGGAAAATGACAACAACTCAAAAAGAAAAAGGGAAATTTTCTACCTAAAAAGATGAAGGAGAAATATCATGTGGAAAGTAAGAGAGAAATGGCATCTCATAAAACAAACAATAAAAAGAAAAAACTTTTGTTTTCTACAAAGGAAATGAGCTAAGAAAGAGAGAAAAACAAAAGGACTTCCTTTAAAAGAACAAGGAAAGCCTTGTAATCATTTCTCAAGAAAAAGGCAAGTGGGAAGAGGAAATTGTTATTGCATTACATCTTACTACATAACTCGATAATAAATAAATAAATAAATACACTCTTTCATGTTTTTAATGATTTCGAAAACTTCTTTTATAACAAATATCTTATTGAGTCTAGTTTAACTTGTTTAAGTGTTTTTAAAACGTTTTTTCATAGTATAAACATAACAAAATATCTAATCTTAGTAAATTAGTCTTTCAAAGCAAATTATATGTGAAGAAATTGATAATACAAATTAAATGTTAAATCCAATTGAAAAGTAATTACAAATTTGACATGATAATGAGCATTTGAGATTATGTCAAATACTAGTGTAGCTTGATTCCAGTAGAATTTATCGAGCCTCCATTTTCTTTGTCCATTTTTTTAATAACACTTTTGTGTAGCTTGATTCTAGGAGAATTTATCTCCTTCATCTTCTTTGTCCATTTTTTAATATACAAATACTTATTTTGATTAGTTTTTCTAATATATTCGGTGCAACTTTATCTTATCAAGTTGAATGACTTAAATTTTTACAAAGGTTAAAACACATTTTCTTAATATGTATTTTAATTTAGTTACACATATTTTTTTTTATCATTACTTACCAAATTTATTCTTCAACAACTTTTTTTTTTGTTTGTTAATTTGTGCGGGACCTGTTGGCTACGCGATTAACCTGTGGCTTGAGAAACCACGACTCAGGGGCATCTAAGCCGTCAAAATCACCCGGGGATCGCACCCGGCCTGAGCCACACCAACCCTTAACATGGTTGGATTTTTTGTCCCCGCAGGTTTCGAACCGGTGACTTTAACATCACGGAGTGGCTTAACAACACACTCCGTCACCGACTGTCCTACACCTCGGGGACATTCTTCAACAACTTTACTATGACTTCATTTTAATATTTATTTTTGAAATTTCTTCCATTCTTTATCAATATACTCTTTAAATACCTTAGTTATAAAAACCCCATTCTCTTAAAAAAATCATTTTCTAGCCTCATGATTTAGTCTATCCCCTAGACATCCACTTCCACTCTCATTTTGATTCCACTACCCTTTAGTCTATCCCACAGACATCCACTCTCATTTTGATTCCACTACCCTTTTGATGTGATGCTGAAAATAGTTACAATGATTAAGGGTGATGTTTGATTGCCATGAAATGTTTACGTTTCTTGTCCAACAATTTGTATTAGGAGGGTCTTATGGTATGCACCTCTATTATTCAACTCTCTATTTTCTACCACGCACTCTCTAGCAATCAACTCTCTATTCTCTACCACACACTCTAGCAAGGAAAGGGTATTATTTGGTCACGGTGAGTTACTATTTAAAAATTATCTAATGTTATTAAGTATTATGCTAAACTAATTAGTCATTGTAGAAGTTCTACTTCTTCTAATTATCCTTATTATAAAAATATGTTAAATAAAACCAAAACCTTCACAACGAATCATGAAAAACCTAAGCTAAAGGGGAATGGAAAGTGAGCCTATTATTGTTATGACTATGAAAATGAAACACTACAAATTTTGTTTGCTTCCCTTCCAACCCATTTTTCACTTTCCTCCTTATATTCCCTTCAAACCATCCCATCGTTTAAAATTTCATGTGACAATCGGGAAAGAAAGGGATAATTCCTCTTAAGAACAAAACACCTTTTAGATACGAGAAAAATAAATCCAACAATAAAACCCTCTCAACCATGAAAACTTTCCATCTTTTTTGGACTATTAAAAAGGAAAAAATATATATGAAAAACTTAAGCCAATAATAAGAAAAATATAATAAAAATAAAAAAAAATAATTGAGAAAAAAAATATAATTAATATCTAATACTTTTTAGAAGTTTAAAATTTAGAAAAAAAACTAAATAAATAAAAATGGTAAAAGCTTACCTTTGGTTAATCTCCTCATTTAGGTAGTGGGAATTCAATGAAGAATCTCGTAGGGTTGAAATGGCGGGCCTCCATGAAGAGGACATAATACGTAGGGTCTCTTAAAACAATTAAAACAAATGGCCCCTTTTCGGTCCTTTGAAATTTTATAGGTGTTTTTTTCTATAGCTCATTTGTATATTAATTTAGTTGTAATAATGTTTAAAAGGTCTGTATATTAATTTGGTTGTAATAATGTTTAAAAAGAATTCAAATTAAGTAAGTTAAAAGAAGAAGAAGAAGTGTGATAATAGTTAATGAGTTTAGTATTTTGGGTTTAAAATTTAAAAGTTAGGATGGATTGTTAGGGTTTTAGGATTTATAATTAAGGTTATAAAAAATATTATTATAATTAAAATATAATAAATAAAAATAAAGGTTGTAGAGAAGTGAAATTTTTTAGTGATAATTATAGAGTTAGTATTAGTATATAGTTTATTAGGATTACAATGGCTACATTGATTATTAGTATGGGAAACACAAGCATAATTATCACGGGGAACACATGTGTTGCAAGTATTAGGACCATCCATTGAAGGCATGTTGTTGATGGGGAGACCATAGGTCACATGTTCAAATCTAGTCAATTCCCTAAGGGTAATCAACTGCTATTGTGGTTGGTGATTGAGCCACCCTCCACTAGTGATTGAGCCAACAACTATAGGGTTGTTATTAGCATATGTGCCATAAGGATGATAAGGATTATACTAGTTATTAACATGGGGAACATATGGGTTATCAACACATGGAACATAGGTGTTGTGTGCACAGGGACCATAGGACTTATTAGCACAAGTAACGTATATGTTAGTAGCACATATATCATAGGGGTTTCAGAGAGTTCATTTTCCGGATATTCCATAGTTAAAGCCATATTGATGACAATATGGCTTTAACTATGGAATATCTGGAAAATGAACTCTTTGAAACTCCTCACCACAAAAATTTGAAAACAACAATCATAGGGGTTGTAAGGGATATTATGGAGAGAACCATAAGAGTTAAAAGGATTATTAGGAAGGGAAACATAAATATTATTGGCATGAAGGCCATGAAGGTTATAGGTTGATTATCATGTGATAATATGTGTTATAAGGGTTATGAGTTATTAACATGATGATGATAAGAGTTCTTGGGTAATCAACATGAGGACCATAAAGACTATAAAAATATGAGTCATAGGGGTTATAACGTTATTAGTAAAAGGACCATAGGAGATTTATGTGTTATTATCATAGAGGACATAAAGGTTAAACAATGATTAACAAGGGGACGATGGGTTATAAGGTTTAATTATAACATGGACCATAAAGGTTATAAGGGTATCAGGATAGGGACTATAGGGTTTAGAAAGAGAAACATAAGAAATATAGGTGTTGTTAGCATGGAGACCATAGGGGTTATAGGGAATTTTAGTAAGGGGACCACAAGGATTATGAACACAAGGTGAGTTATAAGGGTTTTTAGCAAGGGAACCATGGGTTTTATTAACACGAGGATCATATGGGAATTAAGGGTTATTGTCACGTAGAACATAAGGGTTATTACATTGTGGATCATAAGGGCTATATGAGTTATGAGAATGAGGACTATAGGGGTGTTAGTGGTCATTAACACATTGATCATGGGGGTTATTAACATGTGAGTGACAATGACTACAAATGTCTTAAGGGTTATTATCACAACGTACCATAAAGATTATAGATATTATAGTGGTATTATCATGGAAACCATGAACATCATTGAGGTTATATGGATTATTGGTAACAAGACTATATGAGCTATTGTAAGGACCATATGGGTAATAAAAATTCTTAGCACACAAATCATAGAAGTTATTAGCATGGGTCCAACCATAAAGTTTATATGGGCTATGTGACTTATTATATAAGCATTATAGGACTTATTAACATGGGAAGTATAGTGGTTATTAATATGGGTACTATAGGGGATATAAGCATGGGGAGCAAAGGGGTTATAAAGATTATTAACTTGGGACCATTGCGATTATAGGAAATATAAACATGAAGACCATACAAGTTATTAATGGAAGGACCATAAGGATTATATGGGATATTATGTTATTATGGTAAAGACCATAAGGGTTATATGGGATATTAACGAGGGAACCATAGGAGTTAAGGGGTAAAAGTAATTATTAATAAATAGTCCATACAAATTATAAGGGTTGTTTCTGTTGATATTTTGGTAGCTGCGAGAGGTATTAACCTCCACGTGTAACCTTGAAAAGACTATAATATTCCGGGGAGCGAGAGAAACCCTAAAATCCTTGGACATAACCATAGAAGACAATTTGGCTAAAGAGAATAATTAATATTGAGTTTCTAGCCTCTAGAAAGAGAAGTCGGTCGAGCCAGCTAAGAAAGAGTAGTATAAATACAAGATGCCAGAGCTTATTTGGACACACACAGCTCGCAACTACAAAAATTTAGTAAGTGCACAAGTTTGGAGAGTAGCTACAGCTGCAACTACTGCAACTTGTATTTTCAGTTTTAGGCTTGGACTTTCTCTTGGTTATGGTTTGGAATTTATTCCTTGTGCGCTAGCTCTAGAGAGAGGTACACTACATTGATTTTCTCTTGGTTCTAGGGTTTTCTTCCATAATTATTCTCTCTATCAAGGTTAAGGTGCTCGGGGTGGCTTCGGCCTATGGTTGGGTGACAATATTGATATATTTTCTATGGTTAAATGAGCAAACCTAAGTTTATAATAGGTTATGGGCCCACACTATCTTCAGACAGTCTAACCGTTGGAAGATAGATTGGGAGGATTTGCTCGGTTACAGTTGCAGTTGCAGTGAAAGTTTTTGCTGCAACAATGAAGCCCTAACCCTCTTGTTGAGGCACCTTATGTGAATAGATTGACCTAATTTATGGATATCCTAGTGCACCCTAACCTAGCGCACCTCCTGGTACTCTCAGCAAGCTAAGACATCAAGTTTGAGTTTTTGGTCAAAGTCAAAGGTTGACCAAGTCAAAGTAGTCATGAATTACTCTATGAAGTCAACATACAAGTTAGAAGGGGCTTCTAACTTCAGAGAATGGAAGACAAGGATTGACCTCATCCTTGCCAAGAATAAAGTGTTGGATATCGTGAAAGGAAAGATCGTGGAACCACAATTTGAAGAAGGAAAAGAGAAGGAACCTCAGAAC
>ML788062.1:250204-262615 GCA_009831015.1 Picea engelmannii
TTTCATTATATCGAATTTCACCATTCGCCATACAATATATACAATGTTTTTAGGTATTCCGTAGATACCAAAACCCTAATCCCTTAATTCGGGATTAATTTACAAATCAACTAAAAATAGCAAAATCCGCTAAAAATAGCAAATAACCGCCCTAGGTGAAGGGATCGTCAGACGCAGTCGTCGTATCTGACGCACCCACACACACACACATGCAAAGAATATAACACATACCCAACACCTTTGTCCTCCGAACCTCTGGTAGCCGAAATGTCGAAATGTCCCGGCACTTGTTCCTTTGGGATTTTGCGTTTCGCAAAATTAGGACACAAGGAGTATCCTTGTTCCTTGGAGTCTCCGGTCACTGAAAAGCCAAAATTTCCCAGCACCTTATCCTCCTGGTTTTTGTGAATCGCGACTTCGGGTTTCACGATTTTAGGAAATCCGGTTACAAGGGATATCTCTGCCCCTTAGGAACCCCCGGTGACCGAAATGTCGAAATGACGAAAGGGTTGATCGAGACTTTTACCGAAAAGGAATTTCAGATTTCACAACTTCACAGATCCTGATGCAAGTTCCTTGACTCTTCAACTCCCGAAACCTGAAATGCCGAAATACCGAGGACCAGGACTTCACAAGTCAAGCGTCCCGTCCCTTCACTCTTCGAGCCCCTGGTTGTCGAAACGCCGAAATGCTGAAATATTCTGGTGTTTGATCAATGGCTCACAACGATCCCTGTGATCGACGGTTCCGGTCGAATCGCAACTTCGTGATTTTGTGGTTCGGGATTCTGAAAGACAAGAGTCTCTGTTTTTCCAACTCGCGGTACCCAATATCCCAAAATGGACCAACGGTCCAAATCTGCTTGTGATCAATGGTCACTACTCCTCCCAAGCTTTGGGCATCAAGAAGCCCTCACCGCTAACCTCCTCGCAGCTCCACCTGATCCAACGACCTGTAGGGTTTCGACGTTTCTCCTCGAGGACTCTCCACTGTCCGTCCAGGTCTCCAAGATCTCCCCTCCTGGATCTACACAACATTAAAGTCTGCGCTCCTTCCTCAAATCAGACGGTCTGCGGGATTTTCCACCATGATCCAATGCTCGACGACGTTCTTCCTCCTGAGCTTTTACTCGCTTCATACTTAGAAAATTTTCTAAGTCTTTGAAGACTCGGTCTTCACCTCTTCCAGGGAATGAGTTCCTGGATCTTGATAACACTCCCAAAGTGTTATTCCTCCTGAGCTTTGTCTGGTTCAGACTTTGATCTCCCGTGCACTCCTTGCATATGAGGGATTTTGATAACTCAGATCCACTTTGTTCCTCTCTGGCTCGATGCACACCTTGCAGAGCTTCCAATGAAGAGAAACAATTGAAACTGGAAAAAAAAAACTCACAGTTCCATCCCCTTGTTCATGTAAATAGAAAAGACAGGAAAATGCACACAGTCCACACACCATACATTTGGATCAATTTCTCGTTCTGTTATATTCACAAGTGCCCAATGGCTACAAAATACATCCAAAATTACAGTAACTCAAAAACACTAAGATCTCCTGCTAACTCGCAGTTCTCTCTTACAACTAATTTCTCTCTGTATTCCGGCTCTCTCTAATTGGGTGTACAAAATTCTACATAACTCAAAAATGTTTCTAGGGTTTCCCCTGGCTACTTGCCTACTCTTACATTCATCCTACGCTATCTTAGTTCAGTCGCATTCCAGAGCCGAAGTGGAAACTCCTGCTCTGTTTACAATTTTCAAAACGTGCCTCAAAGGGTAAAATTTGGCATCGGTTCAAGCGTGCCTCCAAAGGTGAATTCCGGCATTGAGTGAAGGCGGATTTCAAAATCTGTTGCAACTGTCAACGTTGAATTTATGGAAGAACTCACACGTGTTGAGTGGTCCTGCCTCTGCACGCTTGCCCACGATGCTAATGCATCAGAGTTTGTTCGTAATTTAGCAATGTTGATTTTCTTCTTTATGCTAGTTAAAATAGAGATATACATTTGGTCTTCTAGATTAGGGATGATCACACCCTTGTAGTACCTTAATTTTCCCTTATCCTTTAATTTTTTATCACTCCACAATTTCATCTTAAAATTAGATGAATAATATTTTTATTCTCCAATGTGACCTCTTCCTTGATACCGTAATGATTCACCCAAGACCTAACATATTTATTCCAACCCCTCTTGAGTCGTAGGTAATTTTGTTGGATTTTGAAGAAACCTTAGGAAGCTTCTTGTCTTCCATGTTGCAACATTTTTTTGTGCGATATGTTATGGCCATGAAATTTTTTAAGATGTGATAGAAGAAGAACACAAAAATTGGTTGGAAACTTCCTTTTTCATGGCTGAGTAAAATTATGGTGCAACGTTGTATCACGTGGTTGTAATTTTAATTCGAAATAGATAGTGTCACAAGAAAATAAATTCTATGCGAAACACGTTGTATCACATAAAAATAAACTTCATGTGAAACAAGAGAAGATGCAAAATTTTGAAGAGGTAAAGAAAAATGCATTAGTCATGGCTAGAAGAAGTTGTGAAGAGTTAAAGGGATTGGCTAGGGGGAATACCAAGAATTCCAAGTAAACTTCAAAGACATTCAAAGTTGAAAAATGAAGGTGAACGATGCACATGCAAAAAAATGAAAAAGAGAATAAGAGGGACCCCATACTCTTTTAGACTCCAAAAAGTGCTAAAGTTTAAAATAGTATATAGGGGGGACCTGTTGCTAGCACAACACCTCCTTGGAATAATACTATACCCGATGTTTCATTTTCTAGTAACACAATCATGTCTTCAGTCTTTAGCTACACCTATAACAATCATAAAGGAAAAAAAAACATGTTCTAACCGTTTTATACAAAACTTAACATATTTGCAAGAGTTATCATCTCCACAATGTAAGCACATATAATCATAATACGAAATTAAGTATAGAATTCTAGTTCAATACTTATCTATGTGAATGTTTCTTTTCTTTGCAAAGCTGCCATACACAAGAGTTCAACTCACAATCCTTTCTGACACACCCTCCTTATCCCGACAAAGATGCCACATGAATTTCTCATGGCAGATTCATTTAAGTTGCCTCTTCCTTGCCACACTCACTCTTCTAGGCTTAGGCATCCTCTTCTTTGCTAAACTGTCCCTTGGGTGATCCATATTTCCAAGTATTTCATGTGCAAGAAGAGCATCAACTTATAGAGTCTTATTGCCACGCATCCCACTAGCAACCTCTAATCAATCAATAACTTATAGAAATCATAGGGTTCTATTGTCATCACAAGGGCCTTCTTACTGGGTTTTCCAGGTTACAAAATCCATCATTCGAATTTACTAGGTAGTTTCACCATCTACCTATGTCATAAGCATAAACACACAAATATTATGAATCATCTATTTATCTTTCAACCAACTTTTGAAATGGTTATTATAGAAATAAATTTCCAATCAATATTTGAAGTTTCACATTTACTTATCTTTCAATTATGTAGTCAATAGTCCATGTCTTCATTATGGCTTACTTTGACTACTGTATCTAAAAAATCCCTTTCTACAACTCTATTCTCCCAACAAAGATTTCTTGTAGTCCATCAAAACATGACTACTTTTTCATAGAATTAATTTCATTGCATCCAAAAAATCCCTATCTGATGATATCATAATTATGAATTAACAACAATTCCATCATTTCAATTATTAGCATATCAATTGAAATTAAATGTAGCACATTCATACATTCACACAATGCAATCAAACATATATGTGCCAACACATATGTATGCATAATCATAACTTTCACACTTTCTTAATATGCTTATGCCCATTCACTCAATGCATCATTACATTGATTTAGGAATACCATAGCCTCATGTCATGCATTCCACGATAATGAGTTAGAAGGTCTAGCTAACACCTTGATACATCATCCAACCACCTCCCTGATACTTGCTCCACCATCTGGACACCTTCATTTTTAGACCAACAAAACACCATGAATACACCCTTTCTCTACTAAACAATCCCTCAAGTGTACTAGAAGGCATTTCCTTTCTCTACTCAACAATCCCTCAGGAAACACTTCCCCTCTAATGGTGCCTTAATGTTGGAAAATGTTATATCCCAGGATACCTACATAAGAAGGGGCACCATTGGAAGCTTGTGCAACATTATAGCCTTTCCACATCCAACAATACTATTCCCTAAATACATGGGTATTTCATATGGCATCCATTCCAAGACAAGAGTATACATACACATCCACTATGGTTATTATATCTTAAATAACACACCATGACATGACATTATATTTCATATGAATGTGTTCTAGATTTTAAACAATATTGTATGTTCAAGGCTTCCTTCCTTTACCATACCCCCCTTGGTATCATTCATACAATGCATTCAACTACATAACATATCAAATTATGATAACACATCATGTTTGAAGGAATGCTTACCTAAATTCCCTTGAACAACTATGCAATATACGCATAAATAATTCCATACTTACATGGTTTCCATCAACATCTCTGATGTCACACGATTAGTTTTTGTCTTATGGAGGCTTACCTAATCCTTTCACTAACCCTTGATCAAGTACATTTTATTTTCCTTTTCTTTCACAAAGCTAACTATCTTATGTAAAACATTATCATCAACATATTCAACCATGCTATCAACATTTTTTGGTTACACAATTATCATCAAACACATTTAATCATCATGCCATAATCATTACATATGCACAACATACTTTCTTAGGTAATATACCATTTCAATATGATCATGGTGCATATGAATTCCAACTATCCTATTCTCTTGTATTTTCCATAATTCCCATCCTACACATAATAACTTCATCATTCTTAAGAAATATAAATGATGTTGCAAAAAAAGAGTTAAGGAATTCTTGCTTCCAATTCCCCTGCATAGCATGGAATTTCTTATCATAGTTGATGCGATTCTAGAGGATTAGTACCAATCACACCATGAATAATTTCCTATGATTTTATCACCTAAGTATAATGCACACACACATTTACTTGCTACCTTTAAAGCATACAATGCTACTTATTATAAACAAAAGAAAGCTAAAGGTGAGGAAATCTCCTTCATGATCATGGATACTTTGCTAGCCATGTTCACCATTTGTTTCTACTCCATTTCCCTTAACATCCTGTAGCTTCATTTATCATTTCCCATCTTCCTTTGCTATATTTGGTTGTCCTCAAATCCCACTAGGTTATGGCAATATTCTACAATCTCATTATGATTACCTTTGGATTGTTGCTTCATTTTCCTAAGAAATTATAGCTAATCCCAACTTGTCCATTCCTCATTTCCATCCATATACCATATTAGTATTACATCCTCAACATCTGCTTCCTTTTCTTGGCCAATATTTCCTAACTTTAACTTTACTTGGACATTCCAACACTTCACAATGCTGCTATTAATGATACTCCATCTTAATCATGCCAAGTTTAAATACACTTTTCCACTTCATATGCCTTCTTATAATGCTCATCTAGAATTAATTACGATTGCTATGTATTTCTTTGAGTTTCTTCCTTTTTTATACTTAGAATGCACTCATCATTCCCTATATTTATCTCAACCAACAATTCAAATTTACTATAGGAATCATTTCCTCAATGTTGTAATATTTTTCAACAACATTAACATTCATCATATGATATCTGATGCCCTTTTCTCTAGCTATCTTTAATCTTTTATCAGTCCTAAATTCTTCCTCTTCACTTCATTGAATCACCCTCTACAAGTTATTCTATGTCCTCCAAGACAAATCCATTCCATGGATTTCTTTATTTTTCTATTAGCAGTTTCCCAATTGAGTAGAAGTTCATTATCTACTTCACTTTCTTTACACATAAGTTGTTGGTTTATAAGTTACAACTATTCCAAGGATACATACAACTTATCATAGAGATGGTTCAACCATCACATGGTTCATTCATCACTTCATGTATGTTGTCATTTCCTTGGTAGATTAACTCTAGCATATACCAAGCTTCCATAACCTCCTTTGTAATCATGCTTTATAACCTAGTTTACTTCAATGCCTTTTCTTATCTCAAGAAAGAAGGTTAGGAACTCACATCCTTCTTTTTATCCATATTAATTCCATTCTTTACTTGTTGGTTTTTCTCCATGCTCCTTATTCTTGTTACTATTACTTAATTGTACACAATAGCCAATTGTAATCATCATGACTCCCATAACTTTTCTCTGCTTTATGGTATCTGTTATACCTTTGATAAATATTATCTTATGGCATACAATATTGAATTCCAATAACCAAGAGCTCCCATGACTATTATTTGAAATTTAGATGGCACATATTGACATCAATTAATACCATACCAAGAATGCAATGCGGATTTGATGCAACATTTATTGTAGTTGATATGTTTTCAAAGATTGTGAACTTCAAGTCTTCCAAGAAAACTAGTGATGCAACATATTTCACAAAGCCTAATTATTTTCAAGAATGTGATATGTGACTACATCGATCACTAAATGTGATCACATTGGATATAGTTACAATATTTCTTAGTTGTTTTTGGAGGACACTATGGAAGAAGATGGATATGAAGTTGTAGTACAATGCAATATATCATTCTCACATAGATAGATAGGTGGCGGTAATAAATTGAAGCCTTGAAAATATTTTGATATGCACAGATAGAGATTAGCCAAAATAGTAGGATTAGGTTTTGGTGTAGTTATAATTCACATATAACAACTTTGTGAATACATTCATGATATTTTCACCTTTTAAGATTGTGTATGGAAGGAAATCTAGAGGAATTGCAAACTTGGTTAATTTGCCAATCAACATGTGGAGGAGTGATGACATAGAGGCATTTGCAAAGCATATGGAGTAGGTGCATGTAAGAGTGACTAAAAGAGAAAAGTGCAGAGTATAAAGAGCACATTGACACGTGGAGGAGTGATGACATAGAGGAATTTGTAAAGCATATGGAGTAGGTGCATGTAAGAGTGACTAAAAGAGAAAAGTGCAGTGTATAAAGAGCACATTGATATGCATAGGAGATGAACTTGGCAACCAAATTATGGTGTATCTAAGTAAAGAACATCATCTTGAGGGCTTGTATAACAAATCGATCATAAAAACTATTAGACTGTGCAAAATTGGAAATTTCTTTTGGTGATAATGAAAATGAGGTGGAGTGCCAAAGGAGTTTGACATATAGCCCATATTCAATGCTGCATATTTATATGAGTACAAAGACAATGAGCCACCATAGAAGAATATGAAGAGAAAAAGAAAATATACAAATGCCAAGGAAGAAACTAGATGAGATTGAGGAGGTGTTAGAGAAGGTGATTAGGTAACAAAACACATAATAGGAAAAATATTGGGGAAGTTGAGAAATAGATGAATACTGATAGTACGTGGATTTTTGAGCAGGAGTATACTTTTTTTTACAAGGGAAAAGTTATTTCATGTGAAGTTGAGGATGAAGGAACAACGCACATATGTTCTTTGTTTCATTTTCAAGGGGAACAAAATGTAGAGCCATCTATGAATTGGTTAAGTATGAAAACACACTACGAAAGTACAAGAGAGGTAAGCAAAATGAATATAAGAATGAAATCACATGATAGAACTTAAGAAAAACAAGTGAAATCATTGAAATTGAAAGTATGATGTTAACAAGAGCACACTAGATGCAATGCACATATGAAGTCTGGTGAGAATGAATGATTGAGAGAATGTAAAAGGAAGATGGAAGGTCATGTATGGAAGATGAAGAGACAATGATAGTGGCTACAACTATTGGGGAAGTACTTTAGGAGTTGGATGTGGAAGGTGAACAATCATGCCAAGTAAGGCTACATAGGATGATGGCCAATCTCATATGAAAGTTAGTTAGTTAGTCTCATTGAGGAGTTAGACAATGCTTATAGAATCTATGGAGTCTAGAGAGTCTTGCAAGTGTAAAGAAGAGAACAAGGGGGTAGAGAGTAATCTCTATATATATTGTGTATTTTGTTAATAAAAATGAATAATCGTGTCCACTTTAACTGAGTAATATGTTCATGTACTTTGTGTCTATATTTTATTATTATTTATGCCTATAAATGATATCTTTGTTTGAACCTAAGAAATTGGAGAGAGAGAGTGCTCGAAGTGTGATGTTAGTAAGAGCATGAGAATTCATGTGAAGTATGTTGATCATCCATTATCGATAATGTGCCAAAGGAATATGAAATGTTGCATATGGAAGATGAAGAGACAATTGTAGTGGTTATAATTGTTGGGGATGCTAAAGTTTGAAATAGGAAGGCGAATAGTCATGCCACATAAGAAAAAATAGTATGGCAATAAAGAGGATTAGGTTGGTCACTCTCATATGAAGTTAGTTAGTTAACCATTCTCGCTGAAGAGTTAGGAAATTCTTAGAGAGTAGATAGAATGAAGCGACATTGCCAAGGGCTAGAGAGGAGTGTTGAGGAGGTAGAGTGCGATTTATACATGTATTGTGCATTACATTAATGAAAATGAATAATCATGTTCCCCTTCAACTGAGTAATCTAGTTAGGTACTTTGTTTATGCCAAGAGAGAGTTTGTTGGGTCAAAAACATAACCTGCATCTCATATTCAAATTCTCTTTGTTAGTGAAGTGCCCACATGATTTTTCATTTTTTTCTTCCATCTACCATCTACAGTGATAGCAATGTGACTATAATCACTAATGGTAACACTTAAAATTTTTACCATACTAATTTGGATTGGATCGAGAACAAAATGAAAGAACACAATATTGAAGAGAGGACATATGATTAAAATCGGATTATTACAATGAGATTTTTTATTTATTGAATCAAATAGTGAAAAACACTACAATATACATAACAATGCATAATGGCTAGAATGGTGGTAGGTTATCTATGAGAAGGGATTGGGTAGCTATGCTTATTTGAAAAAATATTATAACTGAGTACTAAAACTACATTTTATAATAATGCCAAAAAACCCTAATATCCAAGAACCCCAACCCTACCATGAAGTTAATGTAGTTTTTAACCTTGTACAATTAATTGCTGCAAACATATTCTTAATAAAAACATAAAAGATACAATGACACACACACACACACATCACACATAGATTTTACCCTAGAAACCCAAACTAGGAAAACCAACAACTTGTTTAGAGTCGCACCTCTAATCTTCTGTTAATCTTATCTTCATTGTTTACAATACCATACATATATAGGATCCCGTGGCATCCAAAACTCCTAATCCATTGACTCAAATTAGTCAACAACCCTAATTCCTTAGCCTCAATTAGAAAACCATCGGAGAAAACCATGTGTCGAAAAACCACTAAAAAATGCCATTTTTTGGGGCGGGGGGGAATTTCCCTTGAACCCCCACATAGGGGGGCTCTGCCCCCTCGTGACCCCCCTTGCAACCCCACTGTGCCCCTAACGCAATACAAACACTAAGTCTAGTCATGCAAAGAATATTACACATACCCAACAATTAACACTAAGTACAAATGCTTAGTTGGAGGAATGTGAGTTGTCCCCAAAAGGGGAGCTTGCCGAGATCATAACTTTTTGCTTTATGTTTTGTTTTGAGTCTTCTTTAGCTCGTTGGAAATGAAATTCACGCACCGAGTTGGTTCTTCAGGGAATGGGTTTAAAAATAGCTAAAACTGCATGAGAAGGCTTGAAAAATGTGTAAGTAAATCATGAACTAAAATTTAGTAGTATCAAGTTTGTCTCTTAGATTGTCATGGAAGCAGGCCAACTGGATACTATAGGGTTTCCACTTAGTGAACCTATAACATATCATGTGCGTTTGTGGGATATTAAAGAATATGTATAATTTCACTAGATATTGACAAATACCTCCCAAAATCCTTTTGTTGGATTCCCCCTCCCATTACAACTTTCTAGTAGAAAACCCCCTATTTTTACTAGATATCCCCTATTTTTATCAAATAGCCTTTTTTATACCCCCAATTCCCATAAACCCCCCATACCTCACATCCCCTCAATACCTACAATATGTTGGCTTTATTTTTTACATTTTATAACCCCCTTTTATGAATGAAAGTGATAAGATATTGGTAAAAAAGATGAAGCCCTTGTTTTACACACAATCATCACTCCAACACTAATAAATACTATGGTATGCATAAATTTTAACAATGATTTATATTAAACTAACACAAAAAATAAGTAACATAATATAACATATCTATAACCATGACACTAAAGATCTATCTTAATTAAAGATTTACTAAATACAGAAAGATTCAAAAACTCATACATAAACCTTTTGCTTAAGTTAAACTTACTTCTATAATATAATTAACATAACCATAATCCTCATAAATAAAACTAATAAGATAAACATCATAAATACAACTATTAAATAATCATTATATAACACATTTACAATATGTGATAGACAAATGATATCTACCATATAAACTTAAATTTGCAAATAATAATGCTATCTACCACAACTTGCAAATGATAATGATATCTACCACATAAGCTTTCTATCAAGTGGAATAATACAACACATTTGCAAAGTTTTAAAACACTAAGTACACATTTACCGTATACACTTGCAAATGATAATGATATCTACCACATAAACATTCTATGAGGTGGAATAATACAACACATTTTGCAAAGTTTTCAAAACTCAGTACACATTTACAAAGTTTTCAAACATTGAGGAAAACAATACACATTTATAAAGTTGTTTTTATAAAATATCTATCACACATCAAAGTTGGACATAAAATTGGTAAGGTGCTTATAATTTCAAATGTATCTATCCAGATCACTAAACTATGTCAACTTTACCTAATTCAACTTATATGATATTTCCACATGCTGAAATTGTTTTTTACGTAATAAAACAATAAACATTTGCAAAATTTCAACCAAAATATCTATCATGTGAAAGTTACATAGATAAAGTTTGCACGGTGTTTATAATTTGCAATATCTGTGTCCAAGGTGGTAAACTAAGTTAACTGCAGTTAATCTAACTAATACAAAATGGAGTAGAAGTAATCTTCTTTTCCAAGTTATTTTTCGGATAGGTTTTTCGACTGTTCGTTTTTAAATTTTTGATCAATTCAGAATTTTGATCGATTTTTTGAGCATTTGAGTTGGTTTAAAATGGGGCAAAACCCCTAAAATAAAATCCTGAGATATATAGAACTTAGATCCATACAAAACTCAAACTACCCCTGAAAATTTGACGAAATTCAAATCCATTTTTTTACTTGAAAAACAAAACTTGGAGAAAAAAATTACACCCGAATTAAGCTACTCCACATAAGATTTCCACTTACTTATTGGTGGATAGTATAATGATTATGAGAACACAATTACGATATGCTTTCATCATATAAATTTAATAACTACTCAACTTTTATATATATATATATATATATATATATATATATATATATATATATAATGACTGCCTAATTTTTTTTTATATATATGGACCTTCCAAGCCACTAAATCGATAGGAGTGCGAGTATTTCCAGCGGATATATATATATACCTTCCAAGCCACTTTCCAGCCGAGATTTCCGAAATTATTTGTTGTTGTCTGCGGGTACATAAATTTTGGTTGTGGAAATTTTAATACAAATCGTAGATACGATCCGTTACAGTGAGTGCAACGCTGAGCTCTGTGAAGCTGACGTCAGAAAAAGATAAAAGAGAATATTGGTTTGGCTGTGGTTGGTTTCACTCCTTTACGCGTCCACCAAACCGCGTGGGTTCCATAGTGAGAGTGAGACCAGAAAAGAAAAAAAGGACAGCACTGGAAATATTAATGGCGACACAGTAAAAGGAAGCTTCCCCGTTCCACCGCCTCAATATTGTAGTTAATGAATGCTTCCCTGCCTCTGTCTGTCTGTCGTTTATGGTATTTTTTTTTTTTCATTATAACAGTGGGAATCTTTCTGTCGTTGGGTTTGTAGGTATGTGGACTTTGGCATCCATCCTCATTCAGCTGAGAGCTAGCTACCTCTATTGTGTGTTATAGTTTGGTTGACTAAGACCCACAATGGCTCACTGAGCTTAGGCGAGCGGAAATCTCTGAGAACTTACAGCAGCTTCTACAGCGAGCGGAAATCTCTGTGAGAGAACTTACAGCAGCTTCTACAGCGAGCGGAAATCTCTGTGAGAGCATCCGAGATTGCTGCCACTAAGCGAAAACATAACACACATCCAAAGCAAGAGAGGCAAGCTACCGTATTTAAACGCAAGAAATAAATCAACCCTGAAAATGGCGAGCCCGTGATGAAATCACTGTGCGTACACACTGAAAATGGCGAGCCCGTGATCAAATCACTGTGCGTACA
>ML788062.1:278857-293244 GCA_009831015.1 Picea engelmannii
CATTTCTCCTTGTTTCCATATCTCTCTCCCCTACTCTCCCTCTCTCTCTCTCTACCCCATCCATCTCTCTCTCTACATATCACTCTCCACCTTTCACTCTCTCCCCCCCCTCTCTCTCGCTCCCTCCCTCCCTCTCTCTCCTATGTTTACCCTTGTCTCCCCCTCACTTGTTAGATTTTACTTCTTTACAGAGCATTAGTTTTATTAGTGTTCTTTTACTTCATTACAATTAACATATATAGATCATGTACTGAGTAATAACAACATAAACAAGAGACAAAAAGAACACAAGAGATTTATCCTGGGAAAACCTCAAATGGGGGAAAAACCCAACAACCTTTCTTAGATAGATTATGTTCACAAAGAAAGTCCAAATAGATAAACTCTAGCACAAAGGCTAGCTCAACCAGAAATACCTCCACAACTACAACAACAACACCATATCAAGATATCACACCTACTCAAGGAGTAGCGCACAAGAGAGAGATACCAAAAGACTGAACAAGAAGAAACTAAGTCATTGCAGCAGTCGCACCACCTTCTCCAAACTTATGCCTTTATTCTGTGCAGCTGAGAGAGTGTGAGTGAGTGAAAAAATGAGCTAAGGTGCCTCCTTATTTATAGTCTTCCCATCTTTCTAGCTGGGCTGACTTCTCTTTTGGGAAGGTGTCTTTTCATTATTATTTATTCTTCTGGGTTGACTTCTCTTCTAGGGTATTTCAATATCTATCCAATGGAACTATTTCTTTCAAAATATTCTCCGCATCTAATAAAGGTCATCTAGGAAGGAAATATCCTCCCACATCTACCAAACATCAACACTCCCTCTTAGCTAGGGAGGTATCTTTCATGATGTCATCTAGTAGTCCACTAACTAGTTTGTAATCAACTAGTAGCACACAAATACCATAATGCTATAGATAACTCAAATCATTTGTCACAGTCTTTGCAATCAAGTAGCACTCAACTACTCCCAATGTGAATTGGTAGTCTCCATGGTAATCAACTAGTAGCGCACAACTACTACAATGCCATCCAATAGAATACAACTGTGTCAATCCATAGTAGTACACAACTACTATCTAGTGGTACATGACCACTCCAAGTAGCACATAGCTACTATCCAGAGACACAATGTCTCTCTCCTATAATCAACTAATATATACACAAGATACCACCATGCAATCCAACATTCTCTATGATTATGCAACAATTAACTAGTAGCACATAAATACTACCATGCCATCAACCATAATAATAGTTTGCAACCTCCATGACTATGCAACAATCAAATAGTAACACAAAACTACTACAATTTCATCAACTATAGTCAAGATCTAAATGACTATGCATCAATCAACTAGTAGCACACAACTACTACAATTCCATCAACCATAGTCATCTATATGACTATGGAGTAATCAACTAGTAGCACACAACTACTACAATGCCATCAACCATAGTCATACCTATGATTATGCAACAATCAAATGGTAGCACACAACTACTACAATGCCATCAACCATAATCATAGTCGATGTTTCTATAACTATGCAACAATTAGCTAGTAGCACATAGCTACTGCAATTCTATCAGCCATAGTTATAGTCTCATCTAGTAGTATGAAGCTACTCACATAGTCCTCACGACTATGCATGTGATGTTTCTTATCTCATTAGGTCTCGTAGTGCATTACCCCCTCAGTCACCTCACATGACTGATCTAGGGAACCCTTGGGCATAGGGGTTAGATGACATGAGAAGAAACAACACACCTCCCTAACAACAAGGGTGGACATCACGCCAAGATTGTCTTTGGATCACCTCGATTCTTTTTCACTCCTAGTCAAATAAACATGACTAATAGGAGAAAGAATGTGTCTGGACCATTCATTACTAGCCAAATGGATAATCCTGTGAGTGAATGTATCATTCTCCCTTGGTCAAATCATCATGGATGATCTGGGAGAATGTCTTCCAGATGCTACTCATTTGTCCATCGCCTTGGATAAAATATTGGTGAGAATGTCTGCAATCTATGTATTGGGGCTTCACTTCTCCCTTTTTCATCATGTCTCGTATGAATTTCTACAAGAAATTTTTTAGGTCACACTGCTTCACGATTTGCGATACTGGTTATTTCCTCTTTTGTACTAAGTGCCACTGATGTCTACTTCCTTCTGAACCATGAGATCACATTGATCCCAAATTGAAACAACATACATAAGTACTCCTTTGTTTGCACAGGGGCAGACCCAGGGTTTAGCTCCAAGAGCGCACCAACAAGCCATAACTACTGGCCCTTTCAGCTGCACCTGTGAAGCAGATGCAGTCTCACCCGAAGAAGTTATGGAGGGGTTGCAGTACAAATATGTCTACAACCAAGGGAACGAACAAGTGGATCCAACACTAGAAAAATAAAACATTCATATATCACTTATTAGCTTGGATCTACTCTTCACATCTACTTATCAGATCTAACATAGTAATGCAATGAAAATATATCAATGACAGAGACAGAATACCAATCACACACAACACAAAATATATGTGGTTCACCCTCTCTCTAGGGCTACATCCACAAAACTATGCTTTATAATGTATTAAGATGAAGCATACATTTCTTGTCTGCGCTCTTAGCTAGCATATCTTCTCTCTTCTTCTCTTGATCTCTCCCCTCCTTGCGCATCCAGTTGTAGGGTTGATATTTGTACCTAGCTAAAGATATTACAATACAGAAGGCCCTCGTACTCATCTCTTCTCTCTCTCACAACAATAATCACTCAGGGAAAAATAGTACAACTATATCACACAAACTCGAACCAACCCTCTTCCCTCATATAGGTTTTTATTTATACATTACAATCACTCATTGACATCCTTAGGTTGAAACCTAGGTGTCTAAAACCCTAGATACCAAAACCCTAGGTCAACTTGACCCGCGTTTTCAGGGATTTGCCAGCGTGTCTTCCCTTCCTTCTCGCGCGGTGCTCCAAAGAATCTAACGGTGGATTTTTCTTCTTTCTGATTTGTCCACAGCCCTTCTTCCTTGCTGACTTGTCATCCTCAATCTCCTCGTCCAACGACTTGCTTTCTCGGGCTTCGCTCCATCTTTTCTGCTCTTTTTCTCACTTCGAACCGATATCAGTCAATGTGTCTTCCGCGAAGTTCGTATTCTCCCTTTTCTTCCTTGATCTTCGCATACTTCCATAACCAAGGGCCAAAAGGCCCCCAACACTCACCTGTGACTCGTCCCGAGGCACTTCAGATCTCATCTTCCTGTTTTACTTCGATTTCAGACTGCGTAGTGCAACCTCTGATTTCTGTTCGATGCCTCCTCTCCTTCCTTGGGAAGACTTTCTTTTCTGTATCTGGTACCCAGTTTCAACTGCACCTGGTACCTAGACCCTTTTCCTTATGCTTTTACTTAGAGCTGCGAGGAAACTAGTTGTCATAGTACAACTTCAGCCAACTCCCATTCACTAATCCTTCCTTCCATTCTCCATTCAGAGTCTTCAATTGTGCAACTCCTCCTTCTGTAACATAAGCGAACTCATATGGCCCGAGCCAATGCATTTTGAACTTCCCAGGATGCTTGATGAACTCACTGTCATATACCTATACTAGATCACCTTGTCTAAAATCCTTCTTCTTGATGTGCCTATCATGGTAGGCCTTCTCTCTTTCCTTCTGTACTTGTTGATGAAATCCTGCAACAAATCTGTCTTCTTCCAATTCGACCAACTGTGCAAGCCTCTCTTGAAAAATGCTAGTGTCATCCATATTTGTAAAGGAAACAATCCTTAAGCTTGGTATTAGGAAATCCATTGGGACAACGACTTCGAGGCCATACATCAACTTGAAAGGAGTCTGCATTGTTAGTTTATTACATGTGGTTCTATAGGCCCAAAGTACTGCTGGTACTCTTAAATCCCAGTCATCCCTGTTCACACTGCAAATCTTCGTCAGTGCTGTCTCCAAGATCTTCTTGAATGCTTTAACCTTCCCATTTGCTTGAGGATGGAAAGGTGTGCTCTTCTAATGGTGGACTGCAAATTCCTCAGTCAAGGCTTCAATAGTTTTATTTATGAAATATGTGCCTTGATCACTCATAAGGATCTTTGGGCATCCAAACCTGGTTATGATGTCCTCAAATATGAAGCACCCAGTTGTAGTTGCACTACAATCCTTAACTACTATTGCTTCGGTCCATCTGGTCAAGTATTCTATCGCAACAATGATGTACCTTGCTCCTGTGCACTTCCCTGGTGGGTTTATAGGTCCCACAAAGTCAATGGCCCATTTCTCAAATGCTTGTAAGTTCAACTGTGGTGCTAATGGAATCTCGTCTTTTCTGGATGGTTTCCCAACTCTTTGTCATACATCATAGGCTTTGGAATAATATTTAGCATCCCTGTGTAAAGTAGGCCACCAAAGGCCATCTCTAAGAACCTTCTGCGCAGTTGATTTTCCTGCGTAATGTCCTCCCGCGATGCCTTCATGAGCTTCTGCGAGGATCAATGGTCGCTCTGCCTCCGTAACACATCTTCTCAATATCTCATCAGGTCCCATCTTGTATAGATGTCCAACTATAAGTGAGAAGTCTGCAGTGTGCACTACTAGATGTTTCTTCTGAGGAATTGTATACTCACTAGGTGCCATTCTTGTTGATAGGAAATGGACTATCTCTGGGAAGTGGTCATCGATATTTCTAATGGCTAATAATTATGCATCTAGTAGTGCATCCTCCAAACTAGTTGGCTCTTCGCCATGTTCCAACCTTGACAAGTGGTCAAGACCTTTGTTCATTCTTCCTGGATTTACTATGATATCAAAATCATATTCGTGAAATAGCAGAAGCCATCTGCATATTCTTCCCCCCAACACTAGCTTGTTGACTAGGTATTTCAATGCGAAGTGATTAGTAAACATTTTAAAGTGTCCTCCCAACAAGTAGTGGTGAAACTTCTGCAATTCGTACACCATGGCTAACCCTTCTCACTCAGTGGTGGTGTAATTAATCTCAGTAGTTGATAGCTTCCTTCTAGAAAAAGCTAACGGGTGGTCAATATCTCCTTCTCCAGGTTGTGCTAACACTGCTCCTAAAGAAATGGAAGATGCATTGACATGCACATGAAACTCCTTGGTCCAATATGGGAAAACCAAAATAGGCGCAGTAACCATTTTATGTTTCAGTGTGTCGAAGCTCTGTTGGCATTCTTCTATCCAACTAAACCAACAATCATTCTTCAATAGTTTCTCCATGGGTGTTGTGATATGAGCATATCATTTAATGAACTTCCTGTAGTATCTCGTGTGTCCCAGCACAATGCACAACTGTTTGACTGAAGTAGGAGGGGGTAGATCAATTATAATAGAAATTTTGGATGGAGCTACCAACAACCCTTGCTTGCATACAATATGACCTAACAACACTCCAAATGGTGAAAAGAAGATGCATTTCTTTAGGTTTAAGGAAATTTGACACTATCTTCATTTATCCAACATTAGCCTTAGATAGTCAATATGATTCTTCAGTAAACTAAAAATAGTCCAATCATCAAAATATGCTTCTAGAAATTTATGCAGAAATTACTTTAATGCTTCGACCACCACCCTGGAAAAGATGGCTGGGGAATTCTTCAATCCAAATGACATCACTGTATATTGGTAGGATCCCCATTCCATTGCAAATGTGGTCTTATGGCGATCTTCCTTGGCAATCCGGATCTGATGGTATCCTGAAAATCCATTTGTAAAAGAATATACCTCTTGGCCTCCCACATTATCTAACACTTCGTCAGTGAATGGTGTAGGGAAAGGGGTCATGCAAACAAGCATCATTTAGCTTCCTGAGATCTACGCATATCCTGATATCTCTTGTCTTCTTGTCTTGCACCACCATAGGGCTAATACATTCTGACTCTTTGACAGGTTCTATAATCCCTACTTCCAGCATTCTGTCGAGTTGAATCTTCACTTTCTCCTTATATTTAGGGTTCAATCTGTAAGGTCTCTGTTTGACTGGTCTTGCATCTGGCTTTAAAGGAATCCTCATCTCACCCATAGGCCCTTTAATGCCCTTCATTTCAGTGAACTTGGTTGGAAACAAGTCCTGATATTCATGCAGTAACTCAGTGATCTTGTAAATTGTGGCATAATCCCAATAATCTACAACATTTTCAAGCTTCGGGGTCTGTTTTGTTCCAATATTGACCTTCTTAATCTTGATTGGCTGTCCAATGAATGATAAATCAACTCCTGGTCCTTCCACATCTCTCTGGCCTTCTGTTTCTATGATGTTCACCTTCCTCAGATCATCGTCTTCATCAGAATTGATGTTGTAGCAACCTTGTAGTTTCTGGAGAGGCTCAACCCATTCGTCCTATTTTTGTTCCAAAGGAAGGCTAGATGCCTCCTCGAATAATTTCTGTCTCACAATCTGTAATGCTTGATCTACTGAACGATATTGACTTTCAAATAAGAAGGTGGTTATAAAATCTTGAGTCATACCTTTCCAATTTGTAGTGATGAGGCACAACTTTGCTTGAAGGTACTAGTTGATAGATGTTGTGTCCAATGTGTTGATGAATTTTTGTACCCACTGTTCTTGAGGAACGTTGCTCCAGGCTTTCTCACATATTCGCACATGGTCCTTTGGGAAACTTCGACCTGTGTACCGAACTTCGTAGCCTTCTACTCGTGTTGAGAACCGCGATTTCATCAGGGTATGACATTGTACCCATTCTGTAATGTTGTGTTTATGTGTCCCCCACCATCTTGCTAGTGTGGCTTTCAAGGCCTCATCCATTGCCAACAATATTTGTTACATTGGTACACTTTCTTCAAAGTCCGACAAGAAGGTTTCTAAAGGATTTAGACCATCAAAGGTGGGTAAGTTACTTACTGTTGTGCCAATCCAATGAACATCTTTGGTTAATCTAGCACATATTCTTGTAGATACTTCATACATCTTATTTTTCCAGTTCTCCACTGTTTCTTCTGAGTCTGAATAACATGCGCTATCACTTCGCCAACTTAAGTTCCCATCAGTTGTAGGATTAAAGTAATCCCGTTGTTTGGCTGTTAATTTGTATATGTTTTCCAGTTTATATGCATGGTCTTCTTATCTAATAGGTTTTGTGTATCGCTGACCTTCATCTGGATCTAAAGGTGCAATGACCCTAATGCCATCTCTTTCAAAATTCATACGTCTTTTCTTTAAATCAGCCACATTGGAGTCATTGAAATCCCATTCAATTCCTAACAACGCAGGGTAAGGACAACTGTCATCAACTATCTCAATTACCTCAAAATTTGCAAACGTTCTTACTTTGTTGATGCCCACAGGGACATGTTCCAATCGTCCAAAGGGGCTGACAGTTTTCTCAATGGCCATCCTGAGCCTGATAGGGGAATAGATCAACTTTGGTTTTCCCATCAGTGCCCAAGTTTTCTTCGTTATGACATTGACCTCCGACCCTAAGTCGAGGACCACATAGTCTATATCATATTCACCTATTTGAGCATTCAAGTGTAATTCCTTGTTTGTCCTTCTCTTCTTAGCGATTTGGTGTACTACCCTGTTCAGTAAGGGGTCTATCTTTCCTAGTTCATACTGTCTCATTAAACTTTGCAACTCTTTTACAACACTTTCATCCTGAATCAACTTAATACAAGTATATAGAAACTCCATGAGATTGCTTACCTATTTTCCTTCTCTTGGCGAAGTAGACTGATCAAATTCCTGAGGCATTCCATATTCTCTTACTTCTAGCTGTGTCTTTGATGAAGAGCCTTGATCTACTTTGAACTCTTTTCTTTCCTCCTCAAATATTTTTCTTTCTTTCTTTGCATGAAAGGTTTGGTTCTTCTCTGCAAATTTCCTGATTCTTGAGTCTTCTGTAGTCTTTCCTTGGATTAGTCTATCTTCTCCTGTAACAATGGCTCCTCTAGTGATAACAAAAACTCTGGGATCTTCTCCATGAGGTTCAACATATATAAATTGCACTTGCGGGTTCTGCTAAGGTCCTCGTCTTTCCTGAATCTTAGCCAACAATGCTGGACATTCCTCGATAACATGCTCAAAGGAGTTGCAGTAGCTGCAAGTGGTACAATGGTTATGAAAGTCCCTTTCTAGGTGTCCTAGTTGTGTGTAGTTATAATAGATTAGTTGTCCTCGGCCTTGACCCATACCTCCTCCTTGTCCTCATCCTATGAATCCACTGCGAGGATTGAATTTTCCTCTCCCAGGGGAGTTGTACTGCATAGTGTTTCCTTCTTGTTGTACTTTGCCTTGAATTTTGTATACGTCTCTTGACCTTTCATGCATGAGATCGTAAGCCCTACAATATCTATCATCATGTCCCACAGACTTACACAACATGCAATACAAGTTTGTAGGAGTCTGAATGTACTTTTGCATGTAATATCACTCACCAGGGTGATGTCTATTTCAGCATACCTCGCACCAGGGTAAAGTGACTTGCTTCAAAGAACTCAGAGCTCCAGAGGACAAGTATTCATGGAATAGGGGACATTGTTCCTTGTCATGGCCCTCTGAATTTCATATGACACACCAAATGTATTCTCTTTTATCTTTTCCCTTATCCTTTTTCATATCTTCAACCTGCAGAGACAAACTAGTTAGCTGACTCAAGATATGGCTCATACCTAAACTAGATTCTCCCATAGGGGCTAATTCTAGCTTCATGGAGATCTATAATGCCTTAGCCTGTGAAGCAATCTTATGTTGCATCAAAGGAACTATGATGTGTGGTAAGAGAGCAGCGATGAACCATTCTTTGTTCTGTTCATCTGAGATTTGAAAAGTCAATTGACCTGTTAAAGTCTTGAATCTTTGATTGAATTCCAAAACAGGTTCGACTACCTTCTGCTTGATCTCTTTCAGCTCTGTAATACATTGTGACTCTGACTTGGGTTTCTTGAACTCTGCAATTAGCGTATTCTTAATCTGATTTAGTGGCTTAGGCTGTACAAGTCCTTGGACAAGCTTCATGTACCAGCTCAATGCACGATCTCTTAGAGTGGTACTAAACTGGGCTCTTTTGATAGCTTCGTTGATGACATTTTTAATATTCCATATGGCTTCACATAGGAACTAGTGTTGATTAGGATATTCAGATCCATCTCCCCTAAAAATAGGAAGGCTCATCTCATTTGCCATAGATCTTCCTAGGGTTCCTGACTGAGTATGTGGTGGACTACTAGTGACAGTGCTCTGAACACTCTGGTAGTTGGGATTACTCTGATTGCTTAACACTACTGAATCAACAGGGGGGATAATAGTACTTACTTCAACAGTCTGCACAGTTTTTGAAGTTTCAGGTTATTCTTGGTGAAGCTCTTCAACTTTTCCTTCTTCTTCCCTAGTGGGTTCTGAATTCTCTTCATCCGTCAGATCTGCCTCTTCTCCATTGTAGAAACCCTCATCCCCATAGTTCTGCTTGAACAAGTTTGCAAGGTAAACTTCTCTAAACACTCTCCCACTGCGCGTATGTCCAACTTCTGTGTCGATGTCGCTGTCCGAATTATTGAACATTAGCTTTTCTAGATCCAACCAACCTACTGTATCTTCAAGATGTTCTTTTCATGCAATAACATCTTGAGTTTAAACTTCAAGAATTAAAAAAATTTCCATCTGGGTCCCTTGAAGAAATATCTCTCAGCTTGGATAAATGACTCTACTTTGTCAACAACAAACTCAGTGATGTACCCTCCAATGGTGCTATCAAACCAGTGATCTACTACTTGTGATAAAACGTTATCAACTCTCTTGACCTTCTTGATCAACGCCGATGTCCAAACTATAGGAGGTCTAGGTATTATCTCAAACTAGGTATCTACTAACCTATCTAACCACTCATATAGCTCCTGGTGGATTCATCCGAAGAAAATCTCATGTATATCAGTAAATATATATCTCTCCACCCAATCCTCTATAATAAGATTAGGGTTCTTGTTCTAGGCTTCGGCGAAGTCCTTCTCTTGATCCTCTATCCACTTTTGAATCTATGTATTTGATGGGAACCACCTTGATATTCCCTCAAGAAGATTCATGTCTCGAAAACAGAACCATTTGTTGGCACAGGGGTAGACCTAGGGTTCAACCAACAAGCCCTAACTACTAACCCTTTCGACAACACCTGCGAAGTAGATGCAGTCTCACCCGAAGCAGTTATGGGGGGTTGCAGGACAGAGATTTATACAACCAAGGGAATGAACAAGTGGATCCAACACTAGAACAATACAACATTCATATATCACTTATCATCTTGGATATACTCTGCACATCTACTCTGCACATCTACTTATCATATCTAACATAGTAATGCAATCACAATATATCAATGACAGATACAGAAAACCAATCACACACAACACAAAATATACGTGGTTCACCCTCTCTCTAGGGCTACATCCACAGAACTGTGAATTATAATGTATTAAGATGAAGCATACAGTTCTTTTCTGCGCTCTTAGCTAGCGGATCTTCTATATTATTCTCTTAATCTCTCCCCTCCCTATGCACCCAGCTGAAGATATTACAATACAGAAGGCCCTCGTACTCATCTCTTCTCTCTCTCACAACAATAATCACCCAGGCCAAAATAGTAGAACTAGATCACACAAACTCAAACCAACCCTCTTCCCTCATATAGGTTCTTATTTATACATTACAATCACTCACCATCATCCTTAGGTCAAAACCCAGGTGTCTAAAACCCTAGATACTAAAACCCTAGGTGTTTAAAACCCTAGGTCAACTTGACCCACATTTTTAGGGCTTTGCCAACCTGTCTTCCCTTCCTTCTCGCGTGGTGCTCAAAATAATCCAACAGTGGATTTTTCCGCTAGCTGAGGCATGCACGGTCCTTCTTCCTTGCTGACCTGTCATCCTCAATCTCCTCGTCCAATGAATTTCTTTCTCGGGCTTCGCTCCGTCTTTTCTGCTGTTTTTCTCACTTTGACCCGATATCATTCACTGTGTCTTCCATGAAGTTTGCATTCTCCATTTTCTTCCTTGATCTTCGCATACTTCCATAACCAAGGGCCAACATCCTTCGATCCACTACACTCCTTTCCCAATCATAGTGTGTATATCCCTGCAGCTTCATATCTCCATCCGAGGCCTATCTCAATCCATATCCAATCATACCACGTAGGTACCTCAACACACATTTTGCTTCCATCCAATGTACATGTCTAGGTTTGACCATGTTTTAACTCAAGGAATTCACTGCAAAGAATATGTATGGCTTGGTGTTAACCAGGTACATCAAGGATCCAATTAGTTTTCTATACATCGTGGGATCCACCAAATATGAATATGAATCACTCAAGAGCTTCATATTTATCGTCATGGATGTGGTCATGGACTTGCAGTTCATCATCCTGAATCTCTGCAGGATGTCAACAATATGTTTTCCTTGGCTAAGGAAAATCTCAACTGATCTCTACCACACCTCCAATACCAATAAGAAATGCATTAGACCTAGATCCTTTATCTCTAACTTTGACACGATCTCTCTCTTGCACCCAACTATGAGCTTCTCATCTTCCATTAGAAACAAGTCATCCACATATAAGATCAATGGGAAACCATCCCCAAGGTCATCAAATAAATGTCCGATATGGCATATCATTCCTTGGGTGCCTGTACAAATCCTTCTTCAATTTGCAACATGATACTCCTTCTCATGTATCTTGTGGTTTCTCCATGTACACTTCTTCTAGCTAAGTGTCTCATTATAGAATACTCAAGCCATAAATCAAGATTTTTACATCTCTATGCTTCCATCTGAAGCATGCTTGATCTTTTAAATCAACTTGTAAGTCACCATTGAATTCCCTTCTTGTCTCAGAATCAAGGTAAAAGGTACACATCCCATTCCTTCTAATTGTATTCCTTATCTATCGCTAAAACAAAGGAATCCTCTCAGGAGGTCTCATATATCCTCACAACCTCTGAAGTTTCGATCTAGTCTCTTGTCTATCAGTTCTAGAGGACATCTCTCCCATCTGAATATCAATATAAGGAGCTATAATTTATGAATGAAAGTCTCTAAGAAACCAAATCTCTCTGAGATCGACTCACTCTGAGTCTGCAAGCTCCCTCTGAATCTTGACTCCCTCTGAAGCTATATATTCTTCGGAGTCATCTTCTCCCTTTGCATGTGTTGAATTCCTCTTCTCCTTCATTACATGGATGTGCACAACTCTATGTCTGTATAGTCTGCTTCATGTCTCGGCTAGAGACCATCTAAATTTTTGCCTCCTGCAATTGTCATTATAACTCCCTATTAGAGTTATTACCTGTGACCTTCTTGGAACAAGAAACAAGAACAACAACATCTACATGGTAACCTCCATGGAATTTATAGGATAACCTAGATGAGACAAGGTCAATAGCCAAGAATATCTCCTAGAGGAGATCAAATTATCTTGTAAATAATTGCATTATTAATATGAGCATTCATTTAATGGTAGTTGTACCAACAATAATCAAGTGTTTACTAAACTAGAAATAACAATAAAAATAATTAAATTTAAGGACTGCAATACTTACATAAACTGTAGTCGTATAAAAATATCAAACTTGATATGCAAACCTGGATTTTAGCTGATGTTGAACCACTTATAGTTTCCCCGGTCATGTGATTGGAAGCACTACCTACTAAAGGCCATACTCTTCATCCTTTGACTTCTTCTCTTCAACATCTGCTACATGTGCATGGCACTTCTTCTTTCCCTTTTCATGTTTAAAAGGACATTGTGCGACATAATTTCCCATCTCCTTGTAGTTGTAGTATATGATATTTGATGAATCCTTCCTATGGCGTGCTTACTTAGGCTTCTTCAGGATGCCTTATTCCCTTTCCTTTATTTTCTTCACTTGGGAATCAAGTGCTTGATTTTCATTTTCATTAGTATTTTGTGATTTGGATATAAACCTAGATTCCTCTTGGGTGCACTCCACCCATAGCTTGTTGAACTTGGGAAATTTTCTTTTGGTGCAAATGCCTTGAACAAATGGATCCCAAGAGGAGGGAAATCTATTGACTGTAGTAGTCATGATTTCAACGTATTCTACTGGATCTTCATTGGATGCTAACTAGTCCTTGATCTACAAGATCCTCATGATATAGTTGGCTATTGTTTCTGGCTTGTTCATTGTCTAGTTTCTGAGTTGATTCCTTAGAGTAAGCTTTCGACTGGTATTCTTACTTTCATAAATTATTGTTAGGGAATCAAAAATTTCCTTCAGTGTCTTCATTTCTGATACATTAGGTATCAAATGATCCTTTATTGAGTCTGTCAATATCCTCTTGGCCTTGACCTCACTCTTCCTTAACTTTGCTTTGGCGTCTTCTTCTTCTAGTTCTGGAAGCAACTGCTTGACATGATCCAATAAATCATTATCCTCTAAAATGAGAAGTACTCCGTGCTTCCAATATCTGAAGTTATCTGCTCCATCCAATCTATCTTCAACTCTCATTCTGATTGACATTTTTTTGCTGGTAAAAACCCTAGCACTTAAAAACCTCGATTTTTCAAACATAACCAAACTGCACGTTGAAGGTTTTAGGGGGTGCACTAGGTTAGGGCACACTTCTCTGTGAAGGAATTATCCCCAACGACCTTGGGATAGTTCTCAATGAGCTTGATAAATTATTTCAGCTGCAAGGTGTTGCTGTAGCGATCTTCCTTCCCATGTTTAGACTGTTCTGAAGGTAACCACCTATGAAAAAATGTGAGATTTTCTTCTTTATAGAGAATTAGTGTTATTAGTGTTCTTTTAATTCATTACAAATAACATATATAGATCATGTACTTAGAAGTAGCAACATAATAAAGAGACAAAAAAGACACAAGAGATTTATCCTGGGAAAACCCCAAATGGGGGAAAAACCCAACAACCTTTCTTAGATAGATTCCAATCACAAAGGCTAGCTCAACCATAAATATCTCCACATCTACAACAACAACACCATATCAATATAGATCACCTCCTAAAGGAGTAGCACACAAGAGAGAGATACCAAAATACTGAACAAGAAGAAATTGAGTCATTGCAACAATTGTGTCACCTTCTCCAAACTTGCACCTTTCTTCTTTGTAACTGAGAGAGTGTGAGTGAGTGAAAAAATGAGCTAATGTGCCTCCTTATTTATAGTCTTCATGTCCTTCTAGTTGGGAGAAACTCTCTTTTGGGAAGCTGTCTTTTCATTATTCTTTATTCTTCTGGGCCGACTTCTCTTCTAGGGTATTTCAATATCTATCCAATGCATCTCTTTCTTTCAGAATATTCTATGAATATAAGAAAGGTAATCTAGGAGGGAAAGATCCACTTGCAACTACCAAACA
>ML788062.1:306568-327147 GCA_009831015.1 Picea engelmannii
ATCTTGTCTTCCTGGCATTCAAAGTTGGTTGTTCAAAAAGATAATTCTAACCACTATGGTCTATCCTTAATTCAAATCTCTTCCCCATGTTTTAATTCCTCCACATATTCAATGCATGAACTATGGAAGCAAGCTCCAAATCACGTGTGGAATAATTCATCTCATGTTCTTTAAGTTTTTTGGATTCATAACTAATGACATGTCCATTTTGAGTGAGGACTCCACCATGTCCTTCCTTACATGCATCTGTACATGCCACAAAATTCTCATTTGGGTCAACAATCTTTAAAATAGATGCACTAGTAAGTAATTCCTTTAACAAATTAAAATTCTCTTCACACTCTGGTGTCCAATCAAATTTAATGACCTTCATTTGTAATGAAATTATGGGATGAGTAATCTTAGAGAACCCTGCTATAAATCTCCTGTAGTATATAGATAATCCCATAAAATATATGATTTTTGAAACATTCTTGGGTGATACTTGCTATAGTGGGAAAACCCCCCTACGAACTACACTAAGGTTTTAAAGTGCGGGCATAGCTAACCATCTAAAGTCTCCTACTTTTAACAACTATCCCGAAAATATCCCACATTCATGTATAAAGTACAAAGTATAGGGATCCGGTAGTCTTACCTTAAACTCCGCATCCGGTGTCGATCCCTATGCGTTCGTTTGTTCCTCAACTGCAAATATCCTCCCAAGGATGACCTGCATTCACCAAAAGACAAACAAGAAACTACAAACATGCATTCTATATATGAATTAGTGGGTTAGATGTCATAAAAAAATGTAAATCAAATATCAAGATTGAACACATCATATGGTGGGACGGAAAAAAATACTTCTTTATATTATTCTCACAAAGTCATTTACAAAATGAGATCAACGACTGCTCCTCAAACCCAGTCCTGGGCTCCTCTTCACCAAGCTCCAACTACTTCCACGTATCCTTCTTCTCTCACACTTCTCTCTAGAGAATGGGCATAGGCTTATGGATGAGGAAAAAGGGCAAGAATAGGGAATTCTGACTCAAAACTCACAATGTGGCTGCAAATTCTTGGGGCAAGGGGGGATTATGAAATGGGCAGAGTTTCACTGCTTTCATGCTTCTTCTTGGAATGGGACCCCAACACGTTATTTTATATGCCAAAAATATAGTTATTTCGTTGGGTAATGGGCTATGGGTGGTCAATTGGTTAGGAAACTACCCAAAAGCCCGTATTCCCTTGCAACTTTTTATTTTTTGCAACTTTTGTGGGTATACGTGGGCTATAATGGTGCAAATAGTGTACATACGAGGGAAGTAGTGATGCAGCTAGCGTACATACATGGGAAGTAGTGGTGCAGGGTGCATACATATTCAAAAATTTGGTTTTTAAGAAGAGCTATTTAGTATTGGCTTGGAAAAAATAGTAAGTAAGATGGCCTGCTGCTAGGTATGCATGTCTAGTGAAAATTAGGGTTATAACAGATGCCCCCTAATGTGTGAGGTCAGAAGAGCATCTGATGGCCGAAATACATTACAAATATTTACCAACGTACGAAGCGAGTGAGCCCGGGACCAGAGTTTGGGAGTTGCCATCTGCAAAATAACAATTGTCTCACCGAGGCAGACATACCCATGCTCGGGATGAAATAAATCATGGATGCCAATCAAATACACTGTATATCCATGTCATATAACTATATAAAGTGTAGCTGCGATAAGTACACAATGGATCTACATCTCAAAATCGAAAGATACACATGAATAGTATCCATCTTCAAGAAGCTAATGATGCCTGATGGTTGGAGATGAGGCCTTCAGAGCTCGAGAAACAACTTCAAGATCTTCAAAACTTGGGTAGGATTTTAATGTGAGTGTACATGTTCACTACCCAGAGGTCTTCGATGGCTTATCGGGGAACATACAAGAGGATGTCAGTGATCAGGAAGTGAACTTCATTGATTTTGAACAAAGACTTTGATTGAACTTTCGGGATGGCTGGGCATGAGGAAAAGAGACAAATTGCAAAAGGGCTGACTCAAGTTGGGTAAAAATTCCCTTGGAAAATATCACGATGAATGATGAGACTCATGCAACATGACATTGACATAAGTTCACGATGTAGGAGGCAACACAAACTCTCCATATGTTTGGAAGAATAACCAAATGGAGGAGGACACAACTCTATGTTACGAGAATAACTTCCCAAGGTCATATTAAATCCCAGATCTTGACGAACAGACGAAAGGATGTTCTTTGTCCAATGGCGACTCATTGTGCTGCCATAAAAAGAAAATACTTTTTCTATCCTCTTTTTGGGGTATATTTGATTTTTTTATCTTTTTCAATATTTTGAAAGCTTGATAAAGAATAAAATAATGCTACATTACAAAGGAGGAACGAGTGTCGCAAACATACTAGTTCCAAGTGCAAGGAACACACTGATGCTCAGAGTAAGGAAACATGTGCAGGAAAAGGACACTCGAGAAAATTCCTCCATGGGTCAAGGTGTCAAGACGCAAAGGAAAATTGCTACAAGGTTTGCATATAAGGCATGCTTCAAAGGTTCAATTGAGAGCCACATGGAGACGACATTAGGCCAAAGACGCAGAAATGAAGATGTGATTAACATGACACAATGATAAAATCCTTCAATGTAATTTTAAACGAGCCCAGAGAAGGTAAGATCGGTGGTTTTTCATTTTTAGAGAGTCTGAAAAAGCATAAAAGAAGACTCCATTGGGGTACCTTTTTCAAAGATAGTCTAGTTGGTTCGAAAAAGGGATAAATTAGCACCAAAAAGATGTCTATTCAAAACCATTTTAACGAGTGTGATAAAGACAAGATCACTCGACAATCTTTTCAATTTTAAGGAGTCTGAAAAGAGATTAACTATGGACGCGTTGCCTTTTTCTGGATTTAGTCTCCTTACCTCGAAAAATGTGAAATTTACTAAGGAGAACTCTTCCGTCAAGACAAATCTCCCAAGGTGTACCTTTTTCCTCCTTAATCTACAAGCCGGAAAAAGGGGTAAACTCATGCCAATAGATGTTTTTCTAAACCAATTAACGAGTGTGAAAGAACAAGGTCACTCGACGATCTTTTCAATTTTAAGGAGTCTAAAAAGAGCTTAACAATGGACTCCGTAATGGATGTTCTTCTGGACCGGTTTAACAAGTGTGAAGAAACAAGCTCACTTGATGATATTTTCACTTTTAGGGAGTCTAAAAAGAGCTTAAATATGGACTTCGTGGGGGTTCCTTTTTTGTAAATTTAGTCCCTTAGGACCGAAAAAGTGTTAAACGTATACCTAAGAATACTCTTCTAGTGACAAGTTCCTAGAGTATACCTTTGTTCATATAGTTCACCATCCAGACTAAAAAAGGGGTAAAATACTACTGGACAGACGTGCCTTCAAATTTAGTTTGGCGAGCGTGAAGGGAAACAAGATCGCTCAATAATATTTTCATGTTTAGAGGGTCTGAAAAGGGCTTAAAATAAGATCCGTTTATTTTTTGGGAGTCTCGAGGGTGAGGCCAAGAGTGATAATATATTAGACATGTGAAGGCTCAAACTCGTAATCAAGACAAGACTAAAAGGACTACCGAGCCTATAGTCAATAGCGACGGCATGGACACCAAAATGCAACCAGGATCTACCTAGGGCATCCATGTGAGGGCAGGATCTACCACTAAATTATGACACTTTTAGAGAAGCAATGACGGTTCTGTGTCACAATTCGGTGGGGTTGATCCTACGGTAAAGAGACAAAGACAACGAGGTGCACCAAGTGGAGGTGGAATCCTAACTTAAATGCACAAAGTTGGAAAAAATGACTTTTCACCAAAGGACCTTAAAAGTGCCCCAAATCCCAAAAAGTTCACCGAACCAAAATTAAAGTGTATCGTAACATCCAACGTGAAACTCAAGAACCACTTTACATGATTTTCAAGTTAGAAAAAACAAAAACGGGGGTCAAAAAATGACAAAAGGGCCAAAAAAAGTCTATAAATAGAAGCTAGCAGCTCATTATCACCATTGCAAATTGAGAATTGACCAAAAATCCAAAAACACCCCTTTGTGAAAGAAGTTGATTCTAGGAGCTTCAGTGGACGAAACAAACTTCCACTTGGACCAAGTAAGTACAAACTAGTCCCTCCTGCATTTCCAATCTTCCTTTTTGCATTTCTTTTGTTTTTTTGGAGGGGTGCACACCCTTAAAAAGGTCAGCCTTGCGTGTATGTGGGTTGTCCAAGCACAACTCGCATATGCATGTGGGCAGAGAATATTCTGCCTGCGTACATACACGACTGTCCCCAATACAACCCGCATACATCCTCAAACATATGAAAAAATTAAAAATGCATAATTTGACTCTCCTTTGAACTTGTCATTTTGCAGAATATATGTCCATTGGAGAGAGAGAGAGCATGAGGACATTGATACAATGGTCGAGGAAGACCATGCTGCTGTCACCGCATTAAAACAATGTGGGTTGTGGAAATTGTTTCGGTGTCCACTCATGAGGGCACAACCCAGGCTGTTGAATGCCTTGCTGGATTATTGAAACCTAGATGCATAGGCTTTTATGCTTGAGGGGAAATCGTTGACTCCAACGATTGAGGACATTTACTCCTTGACTGGCCTCTCAAGGAGATGTGAACCAGTCAACCTTCGTTCTTTTCCTCTTGGGCCACACAACATTGCCGAATTGATCGGGCAATAATGTGAGGATAGAATAGATAAAGTGGGTTCCCAGGTACCGATCCAAAAAATCACCAACCTATCACTGAAAGTGATAGTTTTACTTATTGGGCGGATCACTGGATCCACAACTTTACATTAGGCCTCTCAAGCACATATTCATTGCGTAGTATAATTCTTAAATGCACGAGTGTTTGATTGGAGTACAACCATGCTAGAGTGCATGAAGAGACAGATCACAGAGTGTCGTGGGTGGAGCAACAAGAAATTTGGGTTTGAGACTGTTCTTTTCTCTTTCTTCTTCGAGAGGGTACCCAGTCTTAGTCACCAAGAGACAATACAAGGGCACGTGGCCTCCTTCCCAACAATGTGCAGATGGACAACATTGTTGCCACGACAGGGGGGAGGGAGGACCATCGAGGCCTTCAATGATACTTTTTTCGACTGGTGGTCTCGCCAGATTACAGCTATAGAGGACTACCATGATGCTGGGATCAACTTCTCCAGATATCCTGACATTCCCGTAACTCCCGGAGCAGAGCGAGGAGAATTAGGTACATTTTTCTTTTTAATTTTTTTTTAATTTTTGATTTCTTTTTTATATATATCATTTTTTATGTGTACCAGAGCACCTGACAACTATGTATATGTTATGTACAAATGTGGGACTAGTGCATCCAGCTGATTTTGCACAGAGTAGGCGCCATCCATGACCAGAGGTAGTAGAAACATCGGCCGTCAGACCAGCAACAATAGCGGGGGTACCTCAAGCTGGAGAGGCTGAGAGAGTTTTGAGATGAGTGGAGTGGAACCTGACCACACTCACCCGTACTTTACCTATGGCCGAGATCGAGGATCTCCTGCCATCTATGCAACCTCATGTTGTTGGGGTGCCATGGACCTGGGTCCATCTATTTCAGCGTTTGGAAAATGTTGTGGTCCACTATGGCAGGGACACCAGGCGTCGTGCTTAGCTTAGGGTGGAACATTTACATGCCGAGGGAACTTTTTGTATATTTTTTAGGGCATAAGACCCACATTATATACTAGACCCAATATTTTTTGAGGTGCTTGCACCCACTTATGTACTCTAATACTTTCGATATATATATGCGTATTTACATCTTTTTATGTCTTATGGATTACATTTATTTACAAATGTATTTACATGTGTATGTTTGTGCTTTTTCTCATGTGTGTGCAATATTCCAATCTAATACTTGATTAGCTAGGTATCTATCATTTGATTCAATCTCCTAGGAACATGGATATATGTAATATAATCAAAATAAGGTTCTAAGAGGCGTACCCTAAGGAATCGTCGATGTAGAGTAGGATTGTAAACACGGCAAACCCCATTTAATTGGGACACAACCAATTGTGCATCTAAGTAGACCCAGAGGTAAGAGATACCATGCAACAAGGCGTCACAAAGCAACTCTATTACTGCACTATATTCAACGACATTGTTTGTGGTGTCACCTAAACAAATACCTACAAAAGATAACAACTGGCCTTGGGGTGTGAAGATTATCCAAGCTATGGAAGTAAGCCTCCGAGTGTGTCGGCTAGCACCGTCCGAAAATCCAATGAACACGTCTGATTCACTTGACATTTGCCACAGTGAAAAATATGACATCAAAATGACACATCCATAAGACCAAAAAGACCAAAAATAAAAATGTATAATAACTATACATATGTACAATAAGTCACCCAAGGTGACCCACCTACAAGTAATACTTCTTGAGGTAGAGCCCATTTATAGGCTCCACTAAAGATTTCCCTTCAAATTCAACCAGGCGATAAGCGCCCTTCTTTAATACCTCCTTCAGTATGAACGGTCTAAACCACATGGGTTTAAACTTTCTTGCCCCTAGGGGATCCTTATCTTGGTCATAGACTAGGACAAGGTCACCTTCGGAGAAAATTTGAGGACAAACAGACCGATCATACTGACACTTGAATCTTTGCTTGTGAGCCTTGTTAGCCAAGGTTGCATCATGTCGTTTCTCATCGAGCTGCTCAAGATATAATAAGAATTCCTCAAGCAGTGAAGTGTCTGGAAATAACTGTACTGCCAACTGAAGAGATGGGATCTGACATTCTATAGGCAAGACTACTTCCAACCCATAAACAAGTTGAAAAGGTGAGAAACTAGTGGTAGTATTTACAGATGTTTGGTAGGCCCACAATTTCGAGTATAACATCAAATGCCAATTTGACTTGGCCGAATTGATCATTCGCTGTAGAATGGTCTTGAGTGACTTATTCACAGCTTCCACTTGACGATTCACTTGTGGGTAATAAGGTGATGAGTGTTCTTTTCTTAACCCTAGATTTGACGTTAACTTAGACATCATTTTATTCTGAAAGTGACTAGCATGGTCAGTGACAATCTCCTTCGGGACGTCGAACCTTGCTATTATCTAATTAAACAAGAAGAGAGATGTTGTCTCTCCATCATCCTTGAACGTTGGCATAACTTCGACCCACTTGGTGAAGTAGTCTACTGCTATGATGATATAATGGTGCCCCCTAGATGAGGGGGGGTGGCATGTAGTATAATCAATCCCCTACTTGGTGAAGGGTCCAATTATGATGACGAGAAACATGGGAGCAGGATGTGCCCTCATCTTCTGTGAGAAGATCTGACACAGATGGAACTTCTTGACCAATTCAACGCAATCTTTGATTAATGTCGACCAATAGTAACTGACTCATATAATATTTTGGGTTGTTTCCAAACTAGACAAATGACCACCACATGCTCCAGTGTGGCAGTCGTTAAGCACGAGTTCCACTTATTCATGGGTGAGACATCGACAAAGGATGAAATATATACCTCGACGGTACAAAGTGTCTTTGAGAATAAGATAGTTGTTTTCCTAATGGCGTATACGTCGATGCTCATCACGAGAAGTAGAAGAGGGGCACTTCAAATTATGGAGATAGACTAGTATATCTCCATACTAGGGGTTCGAAGATGAAATCAGAAAAATAACTCCTTTAATCGGTGATTCTTCGGGTGTAACATCACCTGACTCGATCAAAATTTTCGAGATGAGTTCTACAAAGACCAACGACTTTTTGGATTTCGTCGAAACAAAATCCAAGTCAAATTCCTAGAGGATAAATATCCATCTACTGATCTTTCCTCCTATTACACATTGTATCAACACATATTGGAATCGATTCACAATGGCAATGACAGTGGTCTTGCGAAACAAGATATAGTGATAGAACTGTTGGACAACATGAACTGTTTCCAATGAAAGTTTCTCAACATGGGAGTAACTGAGTTCTAGTTGAACCAGGCCTCAGATCAGGTAGTAAATCACGTGCTCTTCAAGCAAATCGTCCTCTGGAACCAAGACCATGCCGATGGTCGACTCTCCAGTGACCAAGTACAATAAGAAATCTTTATTATAATTGGGTGGTCGAAGCAGGGGGTCAGATGTGAGGGAGCGTTTCAACACTTCGAAAGAGTGCTGAGAGGCTTCGTCACAATGGAAAGGAACATCCTTCTTTAGTAAATGCATGAAACCTTTTGTGATCTCAACATAGTTTGCGATGAAACATCGTAAAAAAGTTCTCTTTTCCTTGTAAACTCTGAAGCTGAGGGATTGTGCATGAGGGAGGAAACTAAACTATCACCTCAACCTTTAGAGGATCGACCATAATCCTTGTTGTCGAAATTATGAAACCTAGCAGATGACCCGACGTCACGCAAAAATTGCATTTTTTTGGATTCAAGTGAATCCGATAGTAGCGACATCGCTCAATGATAAGTCGGTGGTGTGTGGGATGATCAGTTCTCTTACGAGATCATGACACTAACTCATCAAGATAAGCCTCGAATAGGTGTTTGAGATTGTGGAAAGAAAAAGACATGGCCCGCTGAAAAGTGGCTCCAACATTCTTCAGGACAAAAGGCATCTTTTTATAAGCAAATGTACCCCATGGACAGATAAAAGTTATTTTATGTTGGTCCTCGGGTTTGATCTGTATCTGATTGTATCCCGAGAAACCATCCATGAAATAAAAAACATCACAGCCTGCGCATTCATTGACAATCTGGTCAATAAATGGGGTGGGGAAATTATCCTTTGGACAGGCCTTGTTCAAATCACGGAAGTCCGTACATACGTGAATCATACCCTTCTTTTTGTTGAATATAATGAGATTCGACACCCATTGAGTCAATTGGATGGGGTAGATGAAACCAACTTTGAGTAGTTTCTCTACCTCAGCCTTAATAACTACTGCTTTTCAAGGTTTAACCAGACGAAGATTCTGTTGGACTGGCTTGGCGTTAGGGTAAGTTGTAATTTGATGTTCGACGATCCAGGAAAAAACATCGCGAAATTATTTAAACAAATTTGTATAGGTCTGAATATCCTCAGGGAAACAATATGCTCCAATGAATAAATTCTCCACGACGCCAGGGGTTCTGGAGATATCAATAGGTATCATTTTAGTGATGGTTTCCATATTACCCTCGGCATAAACTGTGTGCATATCTAGAGGATTGATAGGAAAAGACCTATATCCAGTCATAGTTAGCATGAATTCTCCTGCCTCTATTCTTCCTAACTCTAGGAGGAAGTATGATCTGTGATGGAGATCATCCTAGGGTCTGTTTGGACCAGTCAATGCCTCTAAAATCACCTTGTTAGAGGGAAATACCAAGTCTAAGGAATTGGTAGTGGCAAGGGAACCTTGAGCTCGGGCAGGCTCGACAGCTGGATCTAACTCTTGTGAAGGAGTTGGATCGAGGTCAGTGGAAGCTTCCTGGATTGTAGAGTATGCAACTTTTGCTGTAGACAAGGGAATGGACATGCCATGGTTCCTTGTCCCTTCCATCATGGTTGATGGGGAAGGAAGAATCCACAAATTTTTAAAGTAAGTTGTGCGGAATGACGAAAATGTAAATATTTAAGCCTTAGGCTAGTCGGGGAAATTCGATATCATTTTGACATCGCCGGAAGGAGGCAGGTAATCAAAAGTACCCATGAGAGGTGGGCACAAACCAACCCCCATGTTGATGACGCCGGGCTATGGGTTATCAATCATAGGGACCACGGATGCCCCTGATGAAGGGTCAGGTATGGAGAAAGACAATTGATCAATGGTCACAATTTGGCCCTCATGTGGAAACAACAAGACCCAAAAAATTGTGGCAACCACTGCATGCATGGAATATGTCCAATTCCTTCCTAACAAGAGGTTGTAGTCGAGAGGTGCATCGACCACTTCAACTTCGACGCACAGGGTCTTCCCTCCTAACTACATGGGGAAAGAAGGAATGATTTCATGTGGTCTGAAAGAATGACCGTCAAAATCCGTAAGAAGAGTAGGTGAAGGATACAGAACAAGTTGGCCTATGGATTTCCAACATGCCAATGACATAATGCATGTCGAGGTGCCCTCATCAACCACCGTATGAAAAATATTTTGGGTAGACTATTTCGTGGGGTGAGATACTACGATCTGAAATGCGACGTGGTATGGGAGTCGAGGCTTCAATTTGGTTGTATAAAGTGTGATAGTTCCCATATTACATGCCTCATTGGATCCTAAGGCAGCTAGAAGAGCCTTTCTCTGTGAAGGGTAGCTCTGCACGACCTCCAAAGTAGACATCGTGCAAGGGGTTTGTGACAAATCCTCCACCATAGAGTAATTCTGGGCAGCCCTAGCATTTGGATTATGTGAAGCCTTCTTGAACACCCCTTTTAGGATGTGTGTCATTTTTTCACCCATCATTCTCTCGATCTGGAGAGGAACAGATGGTTTTTTGGCTTCTTTACCCTTTTCGAAAGTACTTGGCGTTCTGTAATCATGTGCCCTAGTAGCTATGTGAGATTTACCTTTCAACATATAGACATTCGAAATCGAGGGATTGCTAGATGAAGAAGGGGGTCCCTGACTTCCCCCATCTGCATTCGCAGAGGCTTGAGTTAAATTTTTCCCATGAGGAAATGGGTTTGTTAACAATGCAGGCTGTTGCTGTGCCAATAACTTTTGGGCCTCCATGAGTCAAGGGCATAGGTGAGTCGGGTGGTCTTCCGCACAGAGGATGCAAAGATACTTCAACTTCTTTCTCTCTGTGTTTCCCCCTCCAACATTATTGGTCGTTTTCTTATCCCCCTTACCCTTCTTTCACTTTTTTTTCTTCCCTTCGACCTGTTGGTTGGCCTTTGGGTTCATTGATTGCACGCTATGTACATCCGACGTCTAAGCAGGGTGAGCAGTCGAACTAGGAGTTGGGATGGACACTGTTTGTTGTATCAAAAATTGTTGCGATTGGTTTGAAAACAGATCAATGGGATTTTCTTGTGTTGAATCAACAATGTCGTCAACATGTGGTCCAGACTTGTGTTTGGTCTTATTAAGAGTAGACTGTGGCACATCTGGAAAAAATTCCTAAATCAAACCAGACTGAGAGTAAATAAGCTCTAGCCATTGAGCTCTCATTATCGCTTCTTCCTCCAAAAATACCCCTGACGTTGCTACGTCCTTGGATAGTTGGGCTACCAAAGACTTAAGGAACCATTCTAGCAGGAACGTCGGTTGAACTAGTACTTTAATCAAATTCTTCTAGCACCACCATTCTCAAATGTGATCATAGATATGGTCAGCCTTTGTCTGCTCAAAGTTTGCAAATAGTTCTATGCCGACATCGTATCTCACAGGTAATTGAAAATGGTTTAATAAAACCATTTCCAATTCGCCAAAAGTAGAGTATCTTGAGCAGTCGAGCTCGATGTACCATTTCACGACACTCCCGATAAGAGTGAGTTGAAACAGACACAACTGGATGGAGTCGTCCCTCAAATAATTGGATGAGAACCATAGGTGAAAATTGGTCACATGATCACCCAAATCTTCGTTAGGCTTACCTTTGAACTTTGGAATGTATGAGGGTAACTTGGTCGACATAACAGGCCAATGTGGATCATGACAGATTGGGTCATTCAATAATCTTGACAAGTCTGGAAAATGCAAAGTTGTCAGAAATGGTAGCTTAGGTTGTTGAGTATGTACAAGAGGATAGGAGCCTGGGATTTGGCTGGCGCCAGGTTTCCAGGAAAATTTAGGTTTCTTTCCTGGGTTCAGGTAAAAACCATGGCCTAGGCTGACATTCAGATGTTGCACTTGTTGAGATGTCATTGGCTGACTCCCATAGTAGGACATTGAGGGATGGGAAGAGATTGCTCCCGACGTAGTGTTCTAAAGGTTCTGGAAAGGGTTTCCCCCTGCCGATCCAATGAGCATAGGTCTTGAGCCTTGCCTGGGGTTCCATTGACCATGGAAGGGGTTTCCATGATCGACATCCTTGACGAGGGAACCGATCCCTGCCACGGATTCCAAGGTCCTTGAGAAGTATGTGCCCCCTATGCAGGATTTTGTGATCCAAAACTAGGGTTACCCCCGGTCGAGATGGAAGCTGATGAGAATGCGTTGTTACCAAATGTGCCGAACAAAGAGAATGGAAAATAACCCACTGGTGTGGTACTAGAAGAAGGTCCTCGACTACCTACTCTGGACAGGTTGTAGTTCATGATTGGCCATATGGGCTGCTGAGGAGCGCCGCCGAGTGAGGGAGATGACAAAGGTATATGAGACCCACTATAAGGGAAAGCATTATAAGGGGCTGAGGTGCCCCCTATGGACCCTTTCAGAGGAGCATTTGAGCTCCCTGCCCCTAGACCCAAATTCTGTAGGGTGGAGTAGGAAAGGACCGGGTTCGTGTCAAAGTTGGGCATCCCATATGAAAACGGAGGGCCCATCACACTCTGCGTAAACGGTGCAGTGATCACTGCCATGGACAGAATCAGACCACTGCCCGAGGTAGAGGTAGTAGATACCATAGTAGCTCGGACCTGCGAAGGTGAGTTAGGAGGCGGAACACCCCCAGTTGTGATAGCCATAGAGGGAGTATGAGGAATCCCTGACGAAGTAGCAACATTTTCTTCCATTGATGCTTGCAGGATTATTTGACGCTCATGATGCGTTACCCTTAGAGGGGAAATATGTATAAGAAGTGGCACTGACAAGTTAGTGATCAGAGAGTTATATGGACTGAGATATTTTTCTCCAAGGTAAAAAATAGTTGGTCCCTTCGGAAACGAAATTTCTCCTCTCGGAGATGGCTTGGGTACATCTTCCTGTGGCTCGGTCGCCTCAAATGACCCTTCCCGGTCAAGTCTTCACCTTCACGGTGGCGGTGGTGGCTCCAAGTTAACCGATGACAACCCAAAATCCTTCATGACCAATGGAGCTCTTGATCTTCAATTGTGTGAGAAGATCAATGACACACTAAGGCTTTATATCATTGAAGACCAAAACACGCACTATAAAAAGTTCCTATTACTAGTTGGAAGAATAGTTACAACATCCAACACTAGAGAAACTTACCGGTGCAAGTGCAACTCAAACAAGGAGGAGCCCTCTGGGTATACTTTGCAAAGAGTGGCCTAATGTCTTCCCTAGGTACCGCGGTATACCCCTGTAGTCACCTGTGTAAGTCCCTAAAATCAAAGGCAAGTAAGTTTCCATCTCGTGAACAACTACCAGGTGGGTACAATCGACAGTCGGGTGGACCACAATGAGCAGGGTATCAAGATTGAAACCTATCGAGGGTATCAAAAGAAAGTGTTTGAGAAGACAAATTAGGACCTCAAACGGATTCAAGAGCCACAAAGCTCCATGGAAAATGTGATCAACGTAATCCCAAGATAAGTCCTCTATATGCGTTCCTCCGCTACGATTGGTCCGTCTTTGGAGGGGTTATCTCTGCTACCTTTCCACATGAGACCTTGTGTTTAGCCCCTGTGTTAGAGGGGGGTCCCAGATAATTTCCACGTTACTGGACTTTTTCACTCCTATTCGCAGCCATTTCACATTTTTATCCTATCCTTACAAGCTGGCTACGCCAGTGTTTTGCAACCCTTGATTTTCGTCACAATCTTTGAATAAAACAACACTATTATTTTGTGCATTTGCACACCTGCCTTTGTTCTTGTTTTCATGACTGCAAGCTTGAAAACTTTTATTTTGAAGTCACATTAAAATCGTCAATGGATTATTATGGTACTCTTGTCTATGTGTTCATTGCATTTCCAATTTGATTATAGTCGCACAGTTGGCAAGACTCCAAGATCCTTACTCATTTGGAATTCTTTAATTGTTAATATGATTTCATTTTTATAAGATTGTGATGATATTATAATGACTGTCATTGAGTCCTTAATACATTGGTGGTTTGATGTTCTATAATCTTTCATCGATTTCCTTGACACATTGGTTTCATGAAAACACATTGACATTGTGGTTAGACCCTTGGTGTAATCATTTCATACAACACATATTTGATATGATCGAACCCTTCGTGTTGATTTCAAATCATTGTTTTGGTTTTAAAACTATGCAAATGCTATGCTTATGCAAATTTTTGGGTCGGCTTACCATAGTTTTCGTTAAATTGTTTGGATGACATTACTTTTAAAACATTGCAATAAGTGATTTGAATCACCATATGCGTCGTTGGTTGTACATTTGGATATGACTATTTTGCATGGGCTGATCTAGTTCCACCACCCTCGCACACTCGGTCATTAATGCTTTCTTTCTATCCCGTGTTACCTCTGTTGGTTTTCGAGGAAGCCTGTGAGCTATTGGTCTGGCGTATACTCTGTTCAAACCCTTGACCATTCACCCTGCTCACTGTGTATTCCCTTCTATGGAACTTATGGTGCACATAGAACCAAATGGTATCCAAACTCTATTGCTATTCGATAATTCTTGGGAATATTTGGAAAATATTGGTTGGTTGGTGTTTATCCAAATATTTGAGGGTTTTAACCTTTCGGTTGCCCAATAGTTCTCCCTCACCTTCGACGGATGCAGGGTTAAGGTCGGAGACATACAACTCGAGCTTAATGAGGAATTCCTAAGTTCAGCTACAGGACTACCAGCTACAGGGAAAAGGTGGTTTAAAAATTCCAAAGTAGACGAGGTGCCGTGGCCGCTCCTATTGACATCAAGAAAGATTGTTAGCTGTGATAGAGGTATGCCTATCACTACCCTCAAACCAAGGTGGCACAATATTTTGGCAATTGTTAAGCATTTTTTGACCTGCGAAGGTCGTTATGGCTTGGTATTTCTGTATCATCTTCGGTTATTGATGAATTTTATAGGCTACCCTCTAAATATGCCACATTATATTTTGTGTAGTCTGTACAAGATGTCCAAAATATTCAAGCGTGAGAAGTCTGATAGCATCCTTTTCCATCACAGCTTGATCAAAGTTATTATCGTCCACCATTTGAGCCTTAGTGGTGACTGTTGGCAAGCCTTCCTATCAAGGAATGTCTTTTCCACTCCCGAGTCTGTCCAAGTGGACAAGGTTGTGGTTGCTGAAACTCTAGTTGGACCAGCCATGCCATTTCATATCTTTCTACCCCCTGTCAAACCCTCATATTTCCCTGACATGGACCTACCCGATACCATGGCCGACCTGTGTGCTAAAGAAAATACTAAGGCTGTCAAGAGGCCCGTGAGGAAGAAAGACATAAGTGATACTATTGTCAACAGTAAGGGAAAGAAAAATGCCCGATGGATATTGAGATGTGCTAGGAACAAACCCAAGCCAAACGTTGACCAGAAGAAAATAGGGTTGAGCGAGGACTCAAACTCATAAATTGAATGATTATTGACTGAGGAATACCCCTATTCCCATGGCCTCTGCTCTATGGAACCATATGATTATGTCTCTGACTTACCTTCGTGTCTCAAGAACGACCCTAACTACCCAGGAATTAAGCTTCACAATGAAACCCCTGGTGACTTGAACAAACCCTCACCTGTGATGCCGAAGCCCAATCAATCACCATGTATCCAATGTAATGCTTGGCTAGAACGTTATTACACCAACGTTCCCCTGTTGCAATCAAAGATCAAATCGTTGGAGGAACGGGTGATAGTGTTGGCGAAGGAGAACGACAGACTACAAGCCAACGAGAAGAAACAAAAAACCACCGCTTCAATTGTCTTCAGAAATGTCGAAGCAACAACGACCTTTGTCAATTCAAAATTATCATGACTGAGTTGTTTTGTTACTGCCCAGGTATGTATTTCAACATGGATTTTTCTTTATGAGCTTCTTTGAATTAATATAACTGATTGGGTTTGCTTTCAATTAGCTCTGTTTGTTTTTAATAGATTCAAAACAATTATGTTGACTTTGAATTATCAGAAATGATTTTGTTATGAATCATGTATGGAAGATTTGTTTTGCTAAACTTGGACACATCTATGATTTGGTTAATGCGATTTTATTGTTCTCAGATTAGTATAAACGATTGGTTTGTTTTCGATTCTATTTGGTTTGCTATCGAAATAATTTTGTACGTTTGAATTAGGGTAGTCGATTGGGTTTGTTTTCATTTAGTTCTGTTCGAATACATTTAAGGAATGATTCTATTTGTTTCCTTTTTAGATTATGATTGTATTCGACCTGTATAAGAGACTTATTTGCTAAAATCAGACACAACTATGTTTTGATTGATACGATTTTGCATTGTGTCGGCCCTGAATTACTTCGATTCATTTCCGTTTGGTTTGATTTGCAAACAATATTGTGTGCCTTGAATTAGCATAATTGTTTCTATGAGTTGGATTAGTATCCAAGATAGATTTGATACGACTCTATTAGTTTAAATTTAAAAAATGACCCTGTTAGTTACGACAATGATTTTGTTAAGTGCCGAGTCGACATAAACTATTGCATCAAAAATCTACTCGATCGGTTACAGTTTGTGTTGATTGAATTTGATTCATGAAAATGATTTCATTGGTTTTGATTTTTAAAACGATTATGTCTGCTCTGAATTGGTAATAACAAGTGTTGAATAGACTGCACGTATCTCTGTTACCATTCAGTTGAACACGATTTCCATTTGTTTCAAATTGGCATGAAGATTTGGTTACTTTTGGCATGAGCGATTTTCTTTGTGTTGATTTAATAATTAAAGATTTGGTTTAATAATTCGAATATATTTCTGTTAGTTTTGATAGATTTAAAACGATTATGTTTTCAAATTAGACCAGCTACAGAATCGTGAGATTCTGTAGCTAGTCTTAAAATTTAGATTTTTGTTATTTTTACAAATAAAATATCATCTAAACTTGTCTATTCTTGTCCACTTTCAGGTGCATACGAATTTCAATGACCAATTGGATATGCTGTGGTAGTTTAGGAGATACTTTTGTGATATATTTTTGTTATAGGTTGTTAGCTTTAGTCAGGAATAGAGACTTGGGAGATTATTCCCAGATTTTTTGTAAATAGTGATTGATAATTTACACAGGGATGTTTTACCCTGTGGTCTTTAAATACTTGTTATTTTTGTAATGGACCCATCATCATCACGGTTGGGAGAACATACCATGGATTTATGATAATACAAGATTGGATGAAAGTGGATGTCTTGTAATAGCTTTAGCTTTCAATATATCAAACTTTTATCTCAATTTTTCTTCATATCAGTTTGCAATTAATTATCGACTACTTTAGCTATCGTAATTCGTTGCAAGTTGGAGTGATTTGGTTTATGTGTTATCCATATATGATCTCTCTTATTTTAAAAGTACAACATTTACTTTGTTTCAATTTAATGAATTAAAGGTTTACCTTCTTCGTTAAATGAATCATTTTGTACAAATCGTTGCACACAGATTTATCTAAATGTGATGATTTGTAAATTATAAGATTGTTGTAGTTTTTTATGTCTTGTTTATCCTGTCATTTATATTTGAAGAGCACAACTGCTTCCTGTTTACGAGAAGCTTGTGGAGAATTTGGTGCGGGTTTCCTCCCACCGAACAACTAAATCAACTATTGTATACAGGACAAACCTGAAGCGTTACTTCAGGTCAGTTTACTATTTGTTATTTAATAGTTAATTTATTAGTTTTATTTAAGTAGTTTAGATAGATATATATATAGTTCAGATTTATAGTTAGGATTATTATTTAAGTTGTTCAGCTTAGATAGTTTTCAGTTTATTTCTTTCTCATAAAATTATAAAAATAAAAAAAACAATAGTTTTGCTGTCTTAGGACAATTTACAAATGATTTTTGTAGGTTTTCATTTAAATCTGTAATCTGTAAATAGTGTATATTTGTAATTGGATCTAATTTTGTTGCTAATTGAACATTTAATTTTATAGAATTATTACTATATAGTATAGATAATAGACTGTATATATTTATTTCAGATTTTCTTATTAGTTTGCTTTAATTTTTGTTTTCTTTAGATTAGTTCCTTTAGTTAGTTTTCTTTCATTTTCCTATGACTCAGATCGGCTAACGGAGCCGCTAAACCCATCAGGGTGGATCATCCCAAATGGCTTGGGTTATTTAGACAACCCCGGACCGGATCCACTCTTCCAGTTAGCGAGCGTTCATTTCCACCCGTCAACAAATGGCGCTAGAAGGAGGGCCTAAAATTTATTAATGGAACGAGGCGGTCGTAAGACTCCTCGACCACCTAACCGCTCACCTATAGTGACAAGAAGTCATTTGAATGACAACATCCCCCCTCAAATAACAACCACATCAAACGACGATCTACAGATCACAGTTGAACCAACAACCCCAAATCCTACAGGTGGTGACATACAAGAGATTGTCCGCCAATCTCTCTTAAGAACACACAGTGCCTTAGCCCGTTTAAGGCAAGCAAATCGACCTTTGGACCAACCTTTAGATTTATCTGAATTAGAGAACAACTCGGAGGCACTAACCTCACTGTTAACCCTACATATCCAATCTTCACTCCTGCTACAGGGGGATCTGGAATACCACCCTCACCACCTCCATCATCTCCTTCTTATTTGGGAGAAGACTCTTCTGATGAAGGCAGTTCCCCTTCTCAGCCTTCCACACCGCCTACACCAATGTCCAACCAGAACAATCCTGCCAGACCTTGGCTCGACCAGGATGCAGTAGCCATACCTGGGGCTCAACATCCCTTACCCAAACATCTGGAGAAGTGGCTTCCCAAGTTTGGCCCTGACTCTAAACAGATCGCTGAAGACCACATTAAAAAGTTCATGTTAGCCATTAGACTCCACAATGTCGAGCATGAAGACATAGTCTTTATATTGTTCCCCTATACTTTCGAGGTCAATGCCTCTACCTGGTACTTTGCCCAACAACCCCATACCATCGTGTCTTGGGAAAAGTTCGAGTCATGCTTTTTGGAAAAGTTCGGAGATGATAAGTCCCCAGAAGTCCTAGTTATGGAGCTTTCTAGCTTAAGAATGAACCCAAAAGAGAAAATTAAAGACTTTAATCAAAGATTATTAACACTTAAGAACTGAATCCCTATGGATTCCATGCCTGCGGAGAATCTTATCATAACATACTATACTAAAGCCTTGCATCAAAGTATAGCCATTTGGGTTAAATGATATAAGAAAGCCACAATGTTAGAGGCCTTCGAAGAGGCCAACCATATTGGAAAAGACATACTTAGTTTAAAAGACACTACTAGCAACGAAACAGAGACTAGTTCTTCTTCCAAAAAGAAGATCGAAATCCTCCCTAGACCTGCTCAAAATAAAACACAACCTGAAAGATCTGATTTAGAAAACTTAACTAAATTCATTCAAAAACTGTCAAATCAAGTTATATATTTGAAAAGGACGATCGAAAAAGCTTCTTCTAGCAAAGGGCCTTACAAACCCCCGTTCAGGAAGCCTTTCCCCACCAACCGACCTAATCCAACTACCGAAGGCCTTAATCTAGAAAGTCTGCAATACGCCCTTCAAACAATTCTAGAAGCCCAGGATAACTTGATGCCTCCTGAAATTCTTGAGGAGGTAGTTGAACAAGAGACAGTTCAAGAAGAAGAATCTTCTCCGAACATTTTTGGACACTTCTCATATAGTATTTTCCAAGCTAATTTCGAGACAGTCCATCCCTACAATACTAGGAGTAAGACAACAAACAAACCTTCTTCCGAGAACACTACAACTTTGCCCCCAAAGCAATCTAAACCATCTAAGACTAAACAGAGTCATGTAAACCCCAACTTAGATTATGATTTAGTTGAAGATCTTAAAAAGTTAAGGGCTAACATTTATGTTTATGAGTTATTGAAATTTCCGTTTCTTCTACAAAAAATGTTACAGAATATCGCAGAGAATAGAAAAAATGGTAATTCAAGCAGTAACAAGGTTGTTCAGAACAATGTTCCTCAGAAGACTTCTGCTAAAAGTAATCCTGATCCTCATGATAAAGGAAGCCTTCCTGTAAATAATGTAAATAATGTAACAAATGTAGATAAATTAGCTTTAGAAACTGCAAGTAAAAAGCCACAAGCTTCTGTTATCACTGAAATTTCGTTCGCACAGGGCGACAAGAACTCCGCATCATCAACACAGAACTGGAGTCATTCATGGCACAGGGTTAATTCCATAGCTCAACAAAGGGTCTAAAAACTATACAAATGATCAAAAATTCAAAAGCGCTTTACAGAACATGGTTTCGTGCGCGCACGCGCATAACAACAACGTACAAAGCGCGCTTGCACGCCCGATGCGCGACTGTTGGGTAAAACACCCGCGCGCCTGCTAAACGACGCATTTATGAAACTGGTCGGCCTCCCAACCACTATTGGATCAGCTCCCAAGTCGATTGGACATCAAATCTGATCTCAATCCGCGTGGGGGGACTAGTCAAAGACCTAAGGGTGCCCTAAAGAGCCCCTTTTCACATTCAAAAGAGGCCACATAATAACCCAATGCTTGGCTATAAAAATCCATGAATGACCACCATTTTCTCAAGGAATTCTTCATACTGTTATGCTGCTG
>ML788062.1:342677-374599 GCA_009831015.1 Picea engelmannii
TCCATTGGAGAGGGAAGGGACCCAAGTCCTCTTTCTCCATTGTGTATCTTTGGATTTCATCAATCAGACCAGCTTATATATTGGTGATATTGGTCCATTTTCATTTGTTTCTATTTTTGTTCCTATGCTCATAGTTTCATTTATTTTTTGTTTAGTTCTTGTTAATAGCTTTGTTGTTTTCTTTCTAACCTTTTACATCACAGCTTTCATGCCTAGCAGAGCCCAACTGGGCATGTAAGCACTCACTTTTTGCTCACACAGCGACGAGAAGAGTGAAAACAGCTTCCACCCTTAGTACTCGTTGAAATGTACCTCCATTTTTGTTAACCTTCAAAATCTTTAATAGAAACGTGCACAATTGTATGGTAGACTCAGGAGCATCATCTAATGTGATGCCATGGTCTGTATGTCAAAATATTAACGCGGAAGTCGAACCATCCACTTTAAAAATCATCCAACTTGATCGAACCATTGTTAAAGTTGTAGGCGAATTAAGGAATGTGCTTATAAGATTATCGTCTAACCCCAAGGTTCATCAAGTAATTGATATTATTGTTGTGGATATTCCAGAAATATATGGTATGTTTTTAAGCAGGGACTGGTCGTAGCAGTTACATGGCTATTTCGCGACAGATTGGTCTCACCTGTGGCTTCTAGAGAACGACAATCCCAACAAGATCAAGGTAAATCATGAATGATACCTTAAGTTCACGGTCACAGATCTGAACGATCCAAATGAGCCATTTACACCTTCTACCGATTCACCCGAAGTACAAGGGATGGATACTTTTTTCGGCAATTTCATGGCTGAGACTTCAGCTATCACCAACCCAGAACAACAATCCGATATTGTATCATATGTGCAACCAACAACTTCTTCACAATGGTCTCATGCACCCGATAAAAATCAAATTTGGTCTCTTTATTTTGACGGATCAAAGTCCAAAGAAGGAGCTGGTGCAGGCTGCGTTATTATTGATCCCTCAGGTAACAAAACCTTGATTGCATGTAGGCTAGAATTTGAATGTACTAATAACACATCAGAATATGAGGCTTTACTGTAGGGCCTCAGAAAAGCTTTAGATATGAACATTCAAAACTTGACTGTCTTTGGCGATTCCAAAATCGTGGTTAGACAGGTAAGAGATGCTATCCACTGTCTGTCTCCACATCTTAAAAGCTACCAATCCAAGGTATGGAATTTAATGAATAAGTTTTCTGCTTTTAATATAAATTCTATTCCTAGATTGAATAATTCTGAAGCAGATCTATTAGCTAACGTAGCTTCCAAACCTTTCTTGCAGAAGGATTGTCCCCGAATGCATTCTCTGTCGAACTGTTGTTTAGGCCATTCGTTCCCAAAAACATCACGAATTAGAGAGTCTTTGATGACGATCAACAGATTATCAGCTTCCTGCATATGGAAGAAACCTTTCAAGGTGCGGTGATCGATGAATGCACTCACGACGACAATTTGCGTGATTTCACGGTAATACCATATCTGAGAACTCCTGAATCTTCATCGGACATGGTAAATTCGATCCCTAAGTCTGTAGTTAGATTAGAGAAATTTTACGATCTTCAAGATAAATTCAAAAAATTGGTCAACTGCAAAACCAATAGTTCCTCTTTATCATATGAAAAAGTAAACTTAGGAACTAATGACAATCCGCAGTGCATTAATTTAGGGGTAGGGTGTTCTAAACAAGAAAAAACAGCATTTATTAATTTGTTTAAAGAATTTAAAGATGTTTTTGCGTGGACGTATGATGACCTTAAAACTGTCGACCCTAACATCATACAACACCTCATTCCTATGAAACCCCAAACCTTGCCCTTTCAACAAAAATTAAGAAAAATGCACCCTAAGCTCAAACCGATCGTAAAAAAAGAATTAAATAAACTTCTGAATGCTAAGATAATTTTCCCAGTTAGGCACACTCAATGGGTTTCTAACCTTGTCCCTGTCTGGAAGAAAAGTGGGGAAATTCGACTATGCATCGATTTCGGAAACCTTTATAGAGCATATGATAAAGACAACTATCCTATCCCACCCATGGAACAGATCCTTCAACAAGTATCTGGTTCTGAGAGGCTATCTTTCTTGGATGGTTTCTCAGGGTACAACCAAGTCTTGATGTCTCCTCCAGACCAACTTAAAACTACCTTCCGCACTCCATGGGGCACCTACGCTTATTGAAAAATGCCCTTTGGACTGATTAATGCCAGTGCCACTTTCCAGAGAGAGTTAGACATTGCTTTCCGAGGCTTAATCAATCAGTCCATTGTAGTTTACTTAGATGATGTTACTATATTTTCTAAAAACAAAACTGATCATCTAGCTCATTTAAGAGCCATTCTACAGTGATGTCGTAAATACGACATTTCCTTGAATCCTAAAAAATCCATCTTTGCAGTAGAATAGGGTAAACTCTTAGGATTTATTGTGTCAAGCAAAGGGATGATTATCGACCCCGAAAGGACTCAAGTCATCTCAAAACTTCCCCCTCCTACATCCAAAAAATCTATGCAGTATTTCTTAGGCCAGATAAACTTCGTCAGCAGATTCGTCCCTAGTTTCTCTGAAAAGGTCAGACCTTTATAGAACCTAATTAAGAAAGACACACAATATCACTGGGGACCCTTAGAAAACCAAGAATTTAATGCAATAAAAAAGGCCATAATAGACTCTCCTTCTCTCATGAGCCCCGAATTTTCCCAAGACTTCACGCTCTACACTTTTGCTTCTGACCGTTCCTACACTGCTGTTCTTACTCAAAAGAATGCTGAAAACAATGAAGTACCCATTGCCTTTATGAGCTCTACTTTCAAAGGTGCTGAACTTAATTACCCAGCGGTAGATCAACAAGCCTACACTGTTTTCAAAGTAGTCAAGCATTTCCGGTCTTATCTTTTGAAATCTAGGACGAAAGTTATTGTCCCTTATCCAACCATCAGGAACCTGTTAGTGCAGAAAGAACTAGGTGAAAAGAGGGCGAATTGGGTTACCTCCTTGCAGGAGTACGACATAGAAATTACCCCAGCTCAGATAGTGAGAGGCCAAGGGTTATGCAAGTTAGTTTCTGATTCAGCAACAAGACAAAAAGAAGGAAACGATATGTCAAACCAAGGACAACACAATCAAAATGTAATCTGTTGAGCACAAAACTCTGTCAGTCCCTGGTATGACGATATAAAATTCTGTCTTGAACATGGGTCAGCCCCCTGTCACCTGGATCCCACTAAAATAAGAGCGTTGATATTAAATTCTTCCTCCTTTAATTTGGTTAATGGTATTCTGTTTCGTCAAAATTTTGATGGCGTACTGATGCGCTGTCTTGAGAAAGACGAAGATGAAAAAGTCTTACTAGAGTTGCATGCAGGAGAAGCTAGTGGGAATTTTGGTGGTGACACCACTGCCCATAAAGTTTTGAGAGCCGGTTATTACTGGCCCACACTTTTTAGAGACACCCATGCCTTGTGTCACAAGTGTATTATTTTTCAAAAAGCATCAGGGTGGTTACAAAAACCAACCTTTCCTTTGCAACCTGTTCTAGTAGACTCTCCTTTTCAGCAATGGGGCCTTGATATTATAGGTCCAATCAATCTGCCATCCTCACAGCAACATAAGTTTATCATAACAACCACAGATTATTTCACCAGGTGGTCTGAAGCTGCTGCATTAAGAACTGTGAATACCAGTCAGGTAATTGCCTTTTTAAATTTGAATATTATCACTCGTTTTGGTATCCCTGATTTTTTAGTATTCGATAACGCTTCTTATTTTTTGTCTCTTGAGATGAGAGAGTTCGCTTTAGAAAAATGAATTAAATTGAATTATTCTGCCAGCTATTACCTCGAGGGAAATGGATTGGCAGAGTCAAAAAATAAGAATCTGATTAAAATTATCAAGAGAACGGTATCTGAGAATCACAAAAACTGGCATAATGCGCTATTAAACACAATTTGGGCTGATAGGGTAACACCAAAAACTGCTGTAGGTAACTCTCCCTTCTTTCTCGTTTATGGCAGAGAAGAAATTTTGCCACCACACATTCTTCTTCCCTCACTACAACTATTGCAGAAAATACAAGAAGACGATTGTGCCCCTTTGGAAAACCAAATTAACACTTTAATGAAACTAGAAGAGGTAAGATCTCAAGCTAAACGTAAGTTAGATCATCATCAACTAGTTGTAAAAAGATGGTTTGATTCCAACTCTGCCTCCGATAGGGACTTCGAAGTGGGTGACCTCGTCTTGAAATGGGACAAACCACATGAAGGGAAGGGAGAGCACACAAAATTTCAAAACTTATGGCTTAGACTATTTTTAATTGCTGAGAAATTGGGTCCCAGCTCTTTTCGATTGCAGAATCTAGAGGGGCAGCCTGAAACCTATCCAGTGAATGGCCAAGCTCTGAAAAGATATTTTTCTTGATGACAACCCTTGTACACTGTGTAAATATTTTTTTTCTTTTGTTTGCTTTTCTTTTGCTGTTTTGGTTTTGATTTTTCCTTTGTGCTTATCAGTTTCATTTTTGGAAATACACATACCTGAATTTTCGAACTGTTTAGACAAGGAAAACAGAAAATTCTTTCACTAAAATGACTGCTAAAAAATTGTGTAAACATCAATTACATACTTCTGAAATTTACATTTGTATTGGCAAAGACTGTTGTTTGAAAGAAGTTAACTGATTTTGATCTCTGAGATAAGCCTGTTGCGATCATCTATTATCTCCTTACGCTGTCCCTATTCCTTAAGGGAACGAATCAGAAAGATGTCTCTCTACCTTAGAAAGTTGGTTATGTAAATAAACCATCTTTGGATCTTAATGAAGGATAGTTCTAAAAAATTCTGTTGAGGTCTGTAAAAATATGCTAAAATATCATAATTTCCAGCGTCACCCCGCTCAATTATATATCTTTAAAAAACATAATAAATCATTAAAAGAGCTGTGGGAAGTGCTTGTAAACTCGCCGGGATGCTGAACAGGTCTGCTGGTAGTGGGTAAATGCATGCATGACACCAAGACAACTTCGTCGGGGTACTGAATAGGCCTGCTGGCAGCGAAGCAATGTCGGGTATATGAAAATTTGTAAATATGAAACCTCTTGACCTTAAAATGTCCTTTATTTTGATCTGGAACTTCTTGGCAGGATACGGATATCATAGTGGGTTAAATGGCAACCCTGTCGAGGCTATGGATGCCTGCTGGCAGCAGTGGCCCTGTCAACAGTATTGGAGATTTTATCTTTAATATCGTGACTCGCTTGTCTTAAGACTGCTATCAGTTTTCATCCTTTAAACACTGCTGGAATATTTGATTAATAATGATGTTTCGACAATTTTTTGGTTGTTTTTGAGTTTGAATTATTCGTGTTATCCTAATCTGAATTTGTTCTTTTGGAAGAGATAACTGCTTCTACCAGTGTGTCACCATTGTTGGTAGGAATTTCACATTTTTATCCTATCCTTATAAGCTGCCTACGCCAGTTTTTGCAACGCTTGATTTTTGTCGCAATCTTTGAATAAAACAACACTATTATTTCGCGCATTTGCACACCTGCCTTTGTTCTTGTTTTCACGACTGCAAGCGTGAAAACTTTGATTTTGAAGTCACATTAAAATCGTCATTGGATTATTATGGTACTCTTGTCTATGTGTTCATTGCATTTCCAATTTGATTATAGTCGCACAGTTGGCAAGACTCCAAGATCCTTACTCATTTGGCATTCTTTAATTGTTAATATGATTTCATTTTTATAAGATTGTGATGATATTATAATGACTGTCATTGAGTCCTTAATGCATTGGTGGTTTGATGTTCTATAATCTTTCATCAATTTCCTTGACACATTGGTTTCATGAAAACACATTGACGTTGTGGTTAGACCCTTGGTGTAATCATTTCATACAACACATATTTGATATGATCGAACCCTTCATGTTGATTTCAAATCATTGTTTTGGTTTTAAAACTATGCAAATGCTATGCTTATGAAAATTTTTGGGTCGACTTACCATAGTTTTCGTTAAATTGTTTGGATGGAATTACTTTTAACACATTGCAATAAGTGATTTGAATCACCATATGCACTTTCGGTTGTACATTTGGATATGACTGTTTTCATGGGCTGTTCTAGTTCCACCACCCTCGCACACTCGGGCGTTAATGCTTGCTTTCTATCCCGCGTTACCTCTGTTGGTTTTCGGGGAAGCCTGTGAGCTATCGGTCCAACGTATATTCTGTTCAAACCCTTGACCATTCACCCTGCTCACTGTGTATTCCCTTCTATGGCACCTCTGGTGCACATAGAACCAAATGGTTTCCAAACTCTGTTGCTATTCGATAATGCTTGGGAAGATTTGGAAAATAGTGGTTGGTTGGTGTTTATCTAAATATTTGAGGGTTTTAACCTTTCGATTGCCCAATAGTTCACCCTCACCTTCGATGGATGTAGGGCTAAGGTCAGAGACATACAACTCGAGCTTAATGAGGAATTCCTAAGTTCAGCTACAGGACTACCAACTATAGGGAAAATGTGGTTTAAAAATTCCAAAGTAGACGAGGTGCCATGGCCGCTCCTATTCACATCAAGAAAGATTATTAGCTGTGATAGAGGTATGCCTATCACTACCCTCAAACCCAGGTGGCACGATCTTTTGGAAATTGTTAAGCAGTTTGTGACCTGTGAAGGTCGTTATGGCTTGGTATTTCTGTATCATCTTTGGTTATTGATGAATTTTATAGGCTACCCTATGAATATGCCACATTATATTTTGCGTAGTCTATACAAGATGTCCAAAAGATTCAAGCGTGAGAAGGATGATAGCATCCTTTTCCATCACGGCTTTATCAAAGTTATTATCGTCCACCACTTGAGCCTTAGTGGTGACTGTTGGCAAGCCTTCCTATCAAGGAATGGATTTGCCACTCCCAAGTCTGTCCAAGTGGACAAGGTTGTGGTTGCTGAAACTCTGGTTGGACCAGCCGTGCCATTTCATATCCTTATACCCCCTGTCAAACCCTCGGATTTCCCTGACATGGACCTACCCGATACCATGGCCGACCAGTGTGCTAAAGAAAATACTAAGGCTGTCAAGAGGCCTGTGAGGAAGAAAGACAAAAGTGATACTACTGTCAACAGTAAGGGAAAGAAAAATGCTCGATGGATATCGAGATGTGCTAGGAACAAACCCAAGCAAAACGTTGACCAGAAGCCAATAGTGTTGAGCGAGGACTCAGACTCCGAAATTGAATGATTCTTGACTGAGGAATACCCCTATTCCCATGGCCTCTTCTCTATGGAACCCTATGACTATGTCTCTAACTTACCTCCGTGCCTCAAGAACGACCCTAACTACCCAGGAATTAAGCTTCAAAATGAAACCCCTGGTGACTTGAACAAACCCTCGCCTGTGATGTCGAAGCCCAATAAATCACCATGTATCCAATGTAATGCTTGGCTAGAATGTTATTACACCGACATTCCCCTGTTGCAATCAAAGATCAAATCGTTGGAGGAACGGGTGACAGTGCTGGCGAAGGAGAACGACATGCTACAAGCCAACGAGAAGAAACAAAAAACCACTGGTTCAATTGTCTTCAGAAATGTCGAAGCAACAACGACCTTTGTCAATTCAAAATTATCGTGACTGAGTTTTTTTCTTACTGCCCAGGTACATATTTCAACATCGATTTTGCTTTATGAGCTTGTTTGAATTAATATAACTGATTGGGTTTTCTTTCGATTAGCTCTGTTTGTTTTTAATAGATTCAAAACAATTCTGTTGACTTTGAATTATCAGAAATGATTTCGCTATGAATCATGTATGGAAGATTTGTTTTTCAAAACTCGGACACAGCTATGATTTGGTTAATGCGATTTTATTGTTCTTAGATTAGTATAAATGATTGGTTTGTTTTCGATTCTATTTGGTTTGCTTTCGAAATAATTTTGTACATTTGAATTAGGGTAGTCGATTGGGTTTGTTTTCATTTAGTTCTGTTCGAATAGATTTAAGGAATGATTCTGTTTGTTTCCTATTTAGATTATGATTGTATTCGACCTGTACAAGAGACTTATTTGCTAAAATTAGACACAACTATGTTTTGATTGATATGATTTTGCATTGTGTCGGCCCTGAATTACTTCGATTAATTTCCGTTTGGTTTGATTTGCAAACAATATTGCGTGCCTTGAATTAGCATAATTGTTTGTATGAGTTGGATTAGTATCCAAGACAGATTTGATATGGCTATGTTAGTTTAAATTTAAAAAATGACCCTGTTAGTTACGACAACGATTTTGTTAAGTGCTGAGTGGACATAAACTATTGCCTGAAAAATCTACTTGATCGGTTACAGTTTGTGTCGATTGAAATTGATTAATGAAAATGATTTCATTGGTTTCGATTTTTAAAATGATTATGTTTTCTCTGAATTGGTAATAACAAGTGTTAAATAGACTGCATGTATCTCTGTTACCATTCGGTTGAACACGATTTCCATTTGTTTCAAATTGGCATAAAGATTTGGTTACTTCTAGCATGAGCGATTTGCTTTGTGTTGATTTAATAATTAAAGATTTGGTTTAATAATTCAAATACATTTCTGTTAGTTTTGATAGATTTAAAACGATTATGTTTTCAAATTAGACCAGCTACAGAATTGTGAGATTCTGTAGCTAGTCCTAAAATTTAGATTTTTCTTATTTTTACAAATAAAATATCATCTAAACTTGTCTATTCTTGTCCACTTTCAGTTGCATACGAATTTCAATGACCAATTGGATATGTTGTGGTAGTTTAGGAGATACTTTTGTGATATAGTTTTTTTATAGGTTGTTATCTTTAGTCAGGAATAGAGACTTGGGAGATTATTCCCAGATTTTTTGTAAACAGTGATTGATAATTTCCACAAGGATGTTTTACCCTGTGGTCTTTAAATACTTGTTATTTTTGTAATGGACCCATCATCATCACGGTTGGGAGAACAGACCATGGATTTATGATAATACAAGCTTGGATGAAAGTGGATGTCTTGTAATAGCTTTAGCTTTCAATATATCAAACTTTTATCTCAAGTTTTCTTCATATCAGTTTGCAATTAATTATCGACTACTTTAGCTATCGTACTTCGTTGTAGGTTGACGTGATTTGGTTTATGTGTTATCCATATCTGTTCTCTCTTATTTTAAAAGTACAACATTTACTTTGTTTCAATTTAAGGAATTAAAGGTTTACCTTCTTTGTTAAATGAATCATTTTGTACAAATCGTTGCACACAGATTTATCTAAATGTGATGATTTGTAAATTATAAGATTGCTGTAGTTTTTTTATGTCTTGTTTGTCCTGTCATTTATATTTGAAGAGCACAACTGCTTCCTATTTACGAGAAGCTTGTGGAGAATCTGGTGCGGGTTTCCTCCCATTGAACAACTAAATCAACTATTGTATACAAGACAAACCTGAAGCGTTACTTTAGGTCAGTTTGCTATTTGTTATTTAATAGTTAATTTATTAGTGTTATTTANTTTTATATATATATATATATATATATATATATATATATATATATATATATATATATATAGTTCAGATTTATAGTTAGGATTATTATTTAAATTGTTCAACTTAGATAGTTTTCAGTTTATTTCTTTCTCATAAAATTATAAAAATAAAAAAACAATAGTTTTGCTGTCTTAGGACAGTTTACAAATGATTTTTGCAGGTTTTCATTTAAATCTGTAATCTGTAAATATTGTATATTTGTAATTGGATCTAATTCTGTTGATAATTGAACATTTAATTTTATAGAATTATTGCTATATAGTATAGATGATAGAATGTATATATTTATTTCAGATTTTCTTATTAGTTTGCTTTAATTTTTGTTTTCTTTAAATTAGTTCCTTTAGTTAGTTTTCTTTTGTTTTCCTAGGACTTAGATCGGCTAACGGAGCCGCTAAACCCGTCAGGGTGGATCATCCCAAACGGCTTGGGTTATTTAGACAACCCTGGACCGGATCCACTCTTCCAGTTGGCGAGTGTTCATTTCTGCTCGTCAACAACTCCCTAGCACAAAATTCTATTTTTGTTTTATAGCCTTGAAGAGTTTCCTCTCCAATCTAAATCAAGGCTCTATCCTAATCTAGTTAATGGACCCTACAAACACAAAGTCTGATTAATTTTAATTCAACGTTTATTTTAAGTGGTTTCTCTTAATTCAAAGGAACATAAATGAAACATATGGTATTTTTAAAGAGACGAAAGAGAAGAACAAATGCTGGAAACAAAATTACTTCTTTTTCAACAAACAAAGATTTGCAAATTGAACACTCTTTAACCAACTTTTCTAACTAACTTTTCTCTCTAAGATATTTTAAAAGAAAAACTCAAAACTGAATTTCGCTCGAATGCGAGCTACTTAAAGTCCTAAGTATTTAGTAAAGAACTTAAGAAACCACTCTTCTTCCTGAAAAAACAACTGACCTAACTACTTAACCAAACAATAAACTGAAAACATTTTTTTTTTATGCTCCAAAATAAGAAACTTGAAAATGAATTCTTTTCTTTTCTTCTAAAGCAAGTAAAAAGGGAAAAGTGAATACAAGATGAGACCAAAAACCAACTTCTGGTCTACTGCGGCTCGTAGAGAGTTACTGACAATACTAAACAAGTTAATCAGAAAAACTCACAAAACTTGTCTCAAACCCTAATCAATAAAACACAAGAAATCTTGAGAAAGAAAAAGGTAACTACTGTCATACCTAGGCCAAAGACTGCAAGAAATAGAGACCAGGGCTAAATCAAGAAAACCCCTGAGAAAAATGCCTTTATTCAGGGAAGAGGATGTATGCTTCTTCTTTAAAAAAGATTTTCCTGACACAGGCACACAACTAATACTTTAGTAGCCTATGTATGTACGTAGGCTGTCCAAGGATAGGGCGTGTATGTATGCGTGTAGACCCACTATAGGCCGTGTAGACCTCTGTGACTTCTCTAAGAAGAAAAAATTAACAGTTAAGCAAACCAGGTAGGGAGTACTGGTATGGAAGACCAAAATCCCTTAAAGACACAAAAACTTACAGAAACTCAAGAAACAGTAAATAAACCCATTAAAGACACCCAAAAAACAAAAATCCCCTAAAAATCCTAGAGGTTCCCCAGTAAGGTTTCCAATTCTGCTATAGTGGGAAAAACCCCGTACGGACTACACTAGGGTTCTAAAGTGTAGGCAGAGCTAACCGTCTAAAGTCTTCTACTTTTAAAAACTATTCTGAAAATATCCCACATTCATTTATAAAGTACAAAGTATAGGGATTTGGTAGTCTTACCTTAAACTCTGCGTCCGATGTCGATCCCTATCCTTGACTGCAAATCTCCTCCCAAGGATGACCTGCATTCACCAAAAGATAAACAAGAAACTACGAACATGCATTCTATATATGAATTAGTGGGTTAGATGTCATAACAAAATGTAAATCAATTATCAAGATTGAACACATCATATGGCAGGACGGAAAAAGTACTTCTTTACATTAATCTTACAAAGTCACTTACAAAACAAGATCGACAACTGCTCCTAGAACTTGGTCCTGGGTTCCTCTTAATCAAGCTCCAACTACTTCCACATATCCTTATTATCTCACACTTCTCTCTAGAGAAGGGGCATAGGCTTATGGATGAGGAAAAAGGGAAAGAAAGGGGAATTCTGGCTCAAAACTCACAATGTGGCTGCAAATTCTTGGGGCAAGGGGGGATTATGAAATGGGCAGAGTTTCACTACTTTCATGCTTCTTCTTTGAATGGGACCCTAAAAACTTATTTTATATGCCAAAAAGATAGTTATTTGGTTGGGTGATGGGTTATGGGTGGTCAATTGGTTAGGAAACTACTCAAAAGCCCATATTCCCTTACATATTTTTATTTTTTGCAACTTTTGTGGGTACACGTGGGCTGTAATGGTGCAGCTAGCGTACGTACATGGGAAATAGTGATGCATCTAGCGTACATACGCTGGCAGTAGTGGTGCAGGGCACATACATCTTCAAAAATTTGGTTTTTAAGAAGAGCTATTCAGTATTGGCTTAGAAAAAATAGTAAGTAAGATGGCCTACTGCTAGGTATGCATGTCTGGTGCAAATTAGGGTTATAAAACTACCATACTTTAATGGCTTTAATATTCTCAGGATCTATGGTTATGCCTTCCTATGAGATAATGTGCCCCAAATAATGGATTTGTTATTTGTAAAAAGAACACTTACTAAGCTTGGCATAAAGATGATTGTTGGCACAGGTGCTGACCCAGGGTTCAGCTCTAACATCGTACCAACAAGCCCTAACTACTGGCCCTTTTGGAAACACCTGTGAAGCAGATCTAGTCTCACCTGAAGTAGCTATAGGGGGTTGCAGGACATAGGTGTCTACAACCAGAGGAAATGCAAAGTGGATTCACAACAACAACACACAACCACTTAGTTATTCTTTATCTTCCTTAAACCTATTGCGTAAGTTATATTTTAGATCTAACACAATATCAAAATAGAAACATATCAAATGATAGGGAACACAACATCAATCACACATAACACAAGATATACATGGCTCACCCTCTCCCTAGGGCTACGTCCACAGAACTGGGCTTTATGATATATTAAGATGGAATCATACAGTTCTTATCTGTGCTCTTAGCTAGCAGATCTTCTCTTCTTCTCTCTCTTTCTCTCCCCTCCCTGTGGACCTAGCTGCAGGGTGGATCTTCACACCCAACTGAAGATCTTACAATAACAGAAGGCTCTCGCACTCAACACTTCTCTCTCACACAACAACAATCACTCAATAGTAACTATGAACTCTCCACCAATAATGACCCCTTTCTTACTCCTCTCGATCTATATTTATAAATTACAATAGCTCTTAGACACCCTTAGGCCAAAACCTAGGTGTCAAAACCCTAGATACCAAAATCCTAGGTGTCTAAAACCCTAGGTCAACTTGACCCATGTTTTTAGGGCTTCGCCAGCCTGTCTTTCCTTCCTTCACACGTGGTGCTCTAAAGCATCTGGTGACATATTATTTCTCTTGTTGAGTTGTCCATGATCCCTCTTCCTTTATGATATTCCATCCTTGATATCCTAGTCCAACGACGTGCTTTCTCTTACTTCGCTCGTCTTTCCTGGTCTTTTGTTCACTTTGACCCAATATCAGTCACTGTGTCTTCCGCGCAGCTCACATTTTGCCTTTTCTCCCTTAATATTCGTTTGCTTCTATAACCAAGGGCCAACAGGCCCCCAACACTCACTTGTGACTCGTCTCGAGGCACTTTAGGTTTGAACTTTCTGTTTCTGTTCGACTGCAGACTGCATAGGAAAGCTTGTGATTTCTACTCTGTCCCTCCCTTTTATGTGCAAACTATTTTTTTTGTGTCTAGTACCTAGTTTCAACTGCACCTGGTACCTAGACCCTTTTCCTCATGCTTTTACTGAGAGTTGCAAGACAACTGGTTGTCATAATACAATTTCAACCAGCTTTTGTTCACCAAACCTTCCTTCCATTCTCCAGTCAAAGTCTTTAACTGCGCAACTCCTCATGAACTTCCCTGGATGCTTTATGAACTTACTGTCATATACCAATACCAGATCTCCTTGCTTGAAAGTTTTTTTCTTTATGTGTCTGTCATGGTAGGTATTTTCTCTTTCTTTCTGAACCTGCTAATGAAATCCTGCAATAAATTTGTCTTCCTCTAGTTCGACCAACTACGCAAGTTTCTCTTGCACAACGCTAGTGTCATCCATATCTATAAAGGCTGCAATTATTAGACTAGGAGCCAAATATTCCATGGGTACAATTTCTTCTAGACCATAGAACAATTTAAATGGGGTTTTCTTCATCAGTTTCTTCCAAGTGGTTCTATATGCCCATAGTACTTCTAGTACTCTCAAATCCTAGTCATCCTTGTTCACACTTCAAATCTTCGTCAACGCTATCTCCAAGATCTTATTGAATGCTTCAATTGTACCATTTTCTTGTGGATGATAGGGCATGCTCTTCCAATGGTGAAATTCAAATTCCTAATTCAATGCTTCAATAGTCTTGTTGATAAAATGTGTGCCTTGATCATTCATAAGGATCTTTGGGAATCCAAACCTAGTTATGATATCATCAAATATGAAGCCCGCAACTGTAGTTGTACTATAGTCCTTAAATTCTCTTGCTTCTATCCATTTGGTCAAATACTCTGTCGCAGTGATTATGTATCTAGCTCCTGTGCACTTTCTTGGTGGGTTGATAGGTCCCACGAAGTCAATGGCCCATTTCTCAAATGCCTGTAAGATCAACTGAGGTTCTAAAGGCATCTCATCTCTTCTGGAAAACTTCTCAACTCTTTGGCATACATCGCAGGCCTTGTAGTATTCCTTAGCATCTTTGTGTAGAGTAGGACACCAAAGGCCATCCCTAAGAATCTTCTGCGTTGTTTCTTTCCCTACATAGTGTCCTCCTGCGATGCCTTCATGTGATTCTGCGAGGATCAATGGTCTCTTTGCTTCCATAACACACCTCCTCAATATCTCATCAGGTCCCATCTTGTATAGTTGTCCAGCTATAAGTGAAAAATCTACAACACACACTACCAACTGTTTCTTCTGAGTGATTGTATATTCACTAGGTTCCATTCCTATTGACAAAAAATGCACTATCTCCATGAAGTGATCATCAACCTTCCTGATGACCAACAACTATGCATCTAGTAGTGTATCCTCCAAACTAGTAGGCTCTTCTCCATGTTCCAACCTTGACAAGTGGTCAGGACCTTTGTTCATTCTGCATATTCTCCCCCCCAACACTGGCTTGTTGACTAGGTATTTTAGCGCAGAGTGATCAATAAACATTTTAAAGTATCCTCCCAACAAGTAGTGGCAAAAATTATTCACCACATACACCATGGCTAATCCTTCTCGCTTTGTGGTGGTGCAATTAATCTTAGATGTTGATAGCTCCCTTCTAGCAATGGCTAATGGGTGGTCAATGTCTCTAGCTCCTGGTTGTGCTAACACTGCTCCTAATGCGATAGAAGATGCATCAACATGCACATGAAATTCCTTACTCCAATCTGGGAAAACTAGAATGGGCGCAATAACCATTTTATGTTTTAGTGTGTCGAAGTTCTGTTGGCATTCTTCTGTCCAATGAAACTGACAATCTTTCTTTAAAATATTCTCCATGGGTGCTATGATATGTTTGTATCCCTTAATGAACTTCCTGTAGTATTCAGTATGTACCAGTGTAGTGTGCAGCTATTTGACTAAAGTAGGAGGGGGTAGATCGACTATAATGGAAATTTTGGATGGATCTACCAACAATCCCTGCTTACACACAATATGGCCCAACAACACTCTGAAGGGTGAAAAGAAGATGCACTTCTTCAAATTCAAGGAAATATGACATTGTGTGCACTTATCCAACATTAGTCTTAAACATTCAATATGATTTTGCAAAATGCTGAAAACAGTCCAGTCATAAAAATATGCTTCCAGAAATTTATGTAAAAACTCCTTAAACGCTTCGAATACCACCCTAGAAAAGATGGCTGGTGCATTCTTCAATCCAAATGGAATAACTTTATACTTGTAGGATCCCCATTCTATGGAAAATGTGGTCTTATGGCAATCTTCCTTGGCAATCCGGATCTGATAGTATCCTGAAAATCCATCTGTAAAAGAATATACCTTGTCCTCCTATATTGTCTAGCACTTCGTCAGTGAATGGCGTAGGGAATGGTTCATGCAAACATGCATCATTTAGCTTCCTAAGATCTACATAGATCCTAATTTCTCTTGTCTTCTTATCTTATACCACCATAGGGATAATCCACTCCGAATCTTCAATAGGTTCTATGATTCCTGCTTCCAACATTCTGTCAAGTTCAATCTTCACTTTCTCCTTATATTTGGGGTTCAATCTGTAGGGTATCTGTTTGACTGGCCTTGTATCTAGTTTCAAAGGGATCCTCATCTCTCCCATGGGTCCTTTAATTCCCTTCATATCAGTGAAATTGGTTGGAAAAACGTCTGGATATTCATGTAGTAATTCTGTGATCTTGTCAATGGTGGCAACATCCAAATAATCTCCAACATTAGCAAGTTTTGGTGTTTTTTTCTGTTCCAATGTTGATTTTTTTGATTTTAATTGGCTGTACAAAAAAAGGTAGTTTGACTCCTGGTCCTTCTACATCTCTTTGGCCTTTTGTTTCTGTGATTTTCACATTCCCAGGATCATCGTCTTCAACAACATTGATATTGTAACAGCCTTGCAACTTTTGAAGAGGCGCAGTCCATTTATCCTCTTCTTGCTCCAAAGGGAGGCTAGGTGCCTCCTTGAACACTTTCTGTCTTACAACCTGTAATTCTTGATCTACTATAGGATATTGGATTTCAAACAAAAATATAGTTACAAAGTCCTGGGTCATACCTTCCCAATATACAATGATGAGGTAGAGTTCTTCTTGAAAATACCAGTTGATGGGAGTTGTGTCTAGTGTGCTAATGAATTTGTGTACCCACTGTTCTTGAGGAATGCTACTCCAGGCTTCCTCACAACTTCACACATGGTTTTTTAGACAACGTCGACCTATGTACCTAACTTTGCAGCCTTCTAATTGCTTTGAAAATAATGCTGTCATCAAAGTGTGACATTGTACCCAATCTGTAATATTGTTTTTGTGTGTCCCCCACCATCTTGTTGGAGTTGATTTCAAGGCCTCATCCATTTCCAACAATCATTTTTGTGTTGGTAAAATTTCTTCAAAGTCCAACAAGAATGCTTCTAAATGATTTAGACCATCAAAGGTGGGCAAGTTGCTTACTGTTGTTTCGATCCAACGAACTTCTTGGGTTAATCTAGCACATCTCCTTGTAGATACTTCATACATTTTGTTATGCCAGTTCTCCAGTGCTTATTCTAAATCTGACGAGCATGCACTGTCACTTCGCCAGCTCAAATTCCCATCTGCTGTAGGATTAATATAGTGATGTTGTCTCGATATTAATTTGTATATGTTTTCTAGTTCATATGCATGATCTTCTTTTCTGATGGGTTCTATGTATCTTTGACCTTCGTTGGGATCCAAAGGTGAAATGACCCTAAGGCCATCTCCTTCAAAATTCATTCTTCTTTTCTTTAAATAAACCATAGTGGAATTATTGAAATCCCAATCGATTCCTAACAATGCAGGGTAAGGAAAACTATCATCAACTATCTCAATCACCTCAAAGTATACAAACGTCCTTACTCCATCGATGTCCACGGGGACATGCTCTAGTATTCTAAAGGGCCTTATAGCTTGCTGATTAGCCATCCAAATCTTGATAGGGGAATATGTCAACTTAGGTTTTCCCATCAGTGCCCAGGTCTGCTTCATCATGACATTGACCTCCAACCCTAAGTCGAGGACCACATAGTCTATATCGTACTCTACAATCTGAGCATTAAGGTGTAGTTCTTTATTTGTACTTCTCTTTTTAGAGACTTGGTGTACTTCTCTATTCAGTAAGAGATCTATCTTTCCTAGCTCATATTGTCTGACCAAATTTTGTAGTTCTTGTATGTTTTTTTCATCTTTAATCAACTCAATAAACGTATACAAGAAATTGACAAGTTTACTCACCTCTTTTCCATCTTCGGGTGAAGAAGAATGATCAAATGCCAGAGGAATTCCACATTCTCTTGATTTTGGTCGAACCTTTGATGAAGAAGCGTGATCTCTTCCAAATTCCTTTCTTGCTTCCTCAAATATCTTCTTCTCTTTCCTTGGATCAAACTCTTGTGTCTTCTCTGCAACTTTCCTGACTCCTGATTCTTCTGTAGTATTTCCTTGGATAACTCTGTCTTCTCCTCTAACTGCTCCTCCCCTAGTGATAACAACGACTTTGGGATCTTCTCCATGTGGTTCTGCTTTGATTAGTTGTATTTTCTAGTTTCCTCCTTGTTTCTCCTGAAGCTTAGCCAACAATGCTAGACATTCCTCGATAACATGCTTGAATGAGTTGCAGTAGCTGCAAGTGGTACAAGGGTTCTAAAAATCCCTTTCCAAGTGTCCTAGTTGTGCGCAATTATAACAGATGATTTGTCCTCAACCTCGAACCATACCTCCTCCTCTCCCTCAGAATCCACCATGAGGGTTGAATTTTCCTCTCCCAGGGGAATTATACTATGCAATGCTTCCTTGTTTATGTACTTCACCTTGAATGTTTCATATATCCCTTGACCTTTCATGTATGAGATCATAAGCCCTACAATCCCTGTCATCATGTCCTACCGACTTACATAACGTGAAATACAGATATGTGGGTGTCTGGACATATTTTTGCAGATAGTAACATTCGTCAGGGAAATTTCTATTTCTACATACCTTGCACCAGGGTAGGGTAACTTGCTTCAAAGGGATCAGAGCTCCAGAGGCCAAGTATTCATGAAATAAGGGACGATGTTCCTTGTCATGGCCTTCTAATTTGCATATGATACACCGAATGTCTTCTCTTTTATCTGTTCCCTTGTATTTCTTCATATCTTCGACTTGCAAAGACAAAATAGTTAGTTGACTCAATATTTGACTAATACCTTAGCTGGATTCTCCCATAGGGGTTGATTCTAACTTCATGGCGATCTCCAACACCTCATCCTATGAAGAAATATTCTGTTGCATCAAAGGAACTCTAATGTGTGGTAAGAGGGAAGCAATGAACCATTCCTTTTTTTGCTCATCTGGGATCTAAAAACTCAAATGGCTTGTTAAGGTCTTAAATCTTTGATCAAACTCCCACACAGGTTCAACTGTTATCTGCTTAATTTCTTTTAGTTCTGTAATGCACTGCGACTCTAACTTAGGTTTCTTGAATTTGACAATTAGCGTAGTCTTAATGGCATTCATTGGTTTAGGTGCATCTCCTTGGACGAATTTCATGTACCATATTAGTGTGCGATCTCTTAGGGTAGTACTGAACTGAGCTTGTATGACAGCTTCGTCGGTAATATTCTTAATAATCCACACAACTTCACATAGAAACCAGTGCTGATCAATATCTTCAGATCCATCTCCTCTAAAGGTGGGTAACCTCATCTCATCTGCCATAGATCTTCCTAGGTTTCCTCACCGAGTATGTGGTGAGATGCTAGCGACAGTGCTCCGAGTGTTCTGATGACTTAGGTTAATCTGGTTACTTAACACTGCTAGAGTAACATGAGGAATAATAGTACTTACGTCAATAGTCGACGCAGTTCTTGAAGTTCCTGGCTCTTCCTGACGAGGTTCCTCTATCCCAACAGATTCTGAATACTCTTCATCTATCAAATCTTCCTCTTCTCCATTGTAGAACCCTTCGTCTCTGTAGTTCTTCTTAAACAGGTTCGCGAGGTGAACTTCTTTGAATACTTTCCCACTGCATGTATGTCTAGCCTTTGTGTCGATGTCACTGTCTGAAATTTTGAACATTAGCTCTTTCGATCTGACCGATTACTGTATCTTCAAGATGTTCTTCTCATGCAATAATATATTGATCTTCAACTTCAGAAAATGTAAAAATTTTCCTCTAGGTCTCTTAAAGAAATAATTCTCTGCTTGGCTATACGATTCCACTCTATCAACAACAAAGTCAATGATATACCCTCCAATGGTACTATAAAACTAATGATCTACTTCTCTTGACACAACGTTATCAACTCTCTTGACCTTCTTGATCAACACCAACGTCCAAACCACAGGTGGTTTGAGTCTGACTTCGAATTGGGTATTTGCTAACCTAGCTAGCCACTCATATAGCTCCTGATGGATTTGTCCAAAGAAAATCTAGTGTATATCAGTAAAGATATATCTTCCCAACCAATCCTCTGTACTAAGATTAGGGTTCTTGTTCTGGGCTTCAGTGAAGTCCTTTTATTGATCTTCTATCCACTTCTGAATCTCTGTCTTCAATGGAAACCACCTTGACATTCCCTCAAGAAAATTCCTATCCCAAAAATAGAACCATTTGTTGGCACAGGGGTAGACCCAGGCTTCAACTCTAACAATGCAACGACAAGTCCTAACTACTAGCCCTTTCGGCAACACCTGCAAAGAAAATGTAGTCTCACCTGAAGTAGCTATAGGGGGTTGCAGGACACATGTGTCTAGAACCAGAGCAAATTCAAAGTGGATTCACAACAACAACACACAACCACCTAGTTATTCTTTATCTTCCTTAAACCTACTATGCAAGTTATATTTCATATCTAACAAAATATCACAATAGTAGCATATCAAATGACAGAGAAAACAACATCAATCACACATAACACAAGATATACATGGTTCACCCTCTCTCTAGGGCTACATCCATAGAACTGTTCTTTATCATATATTAAGATGGAAGCATACAGTTCTTATCTACACTCTTAGCTAGTAGATCTTTTCTTCTTCTCTCTCTTTCTCTCCCCTCCCTGTGCATCCAGCTGCAGGGTTGATCTTCGCACCCAGCTGAAGATCTTACAATACCAAAAAGATCTCGCAGTCAACACTTCTCTCTCACACAACAACGATCACTCAATAGTAACTATGAACTCTCCACCAATAACGATTCCTTTCTTACTCCTCTCGATCTATATTTATACATTACAATATCTCTCAAACACCCTTAGGTCGAAACCTAGGTGTCTAAAAACCTAGGTCAACTTGACCCGTGTTTTCAGGGCTTCGCCAACCTGTCTTTCCTTCCTTCATGTGCGGTGCTCCAAAGAATCTGTTGACATCTTCTTTCGCTTGCTGATTTGTCCACGATCCCTCTTCCTTTCTGATCTGTCATCCTGGATCTCCTAGTCAAATGACTTGCTTTCTCTTACTTTGCTCCGTCTTTCCTTCTCTTTTGTTCACTTCGACCCAGTATCAGTCACTGTGTCTTCCGCACAGCTCGAATTTTTCCTTTTCTCCCTTAATATTCGATTGCTTCCATAACCAAGGGCCAACAATGATGTTTCCTCAACACTTGCAACACCAACCTCATGTGATTTTCATGCTCCTCCTATGACTTAGAATAAATAAGTATGTCATTAAAGAATACAATAAAAAACTTATCCATATAATTTTTGAATATGCCATTCATTAAGCACATAAAGACAATTATTGCATTGTTTAGTCTAAATGGCACCACTAAAAATTCATAATGTCCATACCTGGTTTGAAAGGTTGCCTTACTAATTTATTCTTCCTTGATTCTTACCTGATGGTATCCAGATCTCAAGTCTATCTTTGAAAATGTATTTTCTCCTCTTAGTTGATCAAAGAGGTCATAAATCTTGGGTAGAGGGTATTTGTTCTTTACCGTGGCTTTATTCAACTATCTAAAGTCAATGCCCAACCTCAATGTTCCATTCCTCTTTTTAACAAAGAGTACTGGTGCTCCCGAAGGTGAAACACTTGGGCATATGCACCCTTTCCCCAACAACTATTCCAACTTCATTTATAATTATTTTAATTTGGGTGTACTAATTTTGTAATGTGTTTTTGATACTAGGGAAGTTCCTAGTACTAAATAAATAGAGAAATCTATTTCTTTCTTTGGAGGAAATCCTGGTATTTCTTGGAATACATCTTCAAACTCTTACAATACTGAAAAATATTCAAGGCTTGCCCCTTTTGTCTTTTATGGATATTTCACATGATTTGCATACAATTGACATCCTTTCGTAAAACATCTCTTCAATTGTAAGAATGAAATCTCTCTTATAGAAATGCGTCTTTGAATTCCTTTCATAATGCTTTGTTTTCCTTCTCCGTCAAGAAACACAAATGTCTTGTCATGACAATCTAGGAAAGCATGGCGTTGGTCCAACCAATCCATTCCAATTAAGATATCATAATATCCTAACAATATGATATTTAGGTAAACATTTGTATTCACTCCATTAATAACTATTGGACAACGCATGACCATATCATTGATCCTTCTTTTGGTTCTAGTGGCTATCTGAACCAAACTTCACTTTTCAAGATTAATTTTCTCCAAATGTGATCTTTCCACTATTTTAGGATCAATTTAACAATGGATTTCTCCTGAATCAATTAAAATAAAAATAGACTAATTAATGATATTACCTTCCACATCGATCATATTGGATTGCTTATCGATATTCTAAGTTTGCATATATTCTTCCCATGTCTTCTACTTTTGCAGCCTCTTGGATGTTGTGCATGGTCTTCGTTTTGTATTCTTTGTGAGGAAAATCCTTGTACATGTGATCTTCTTTGCATACCCAACATTTGATTGGTGGTATTCCCCTTTTTCCCAAGGACTCTTCTCTCTTGGCTTCATCCCTAGCAATATTATATTGCTTATTTTTATTAAATTTGTTTCTACTGAAAGGAGGTTTGAATCCCTTCCTTCTCTGATCATATTTCTTTTTCTTCTTATCCCTCCAAGACTTCTGCAAATATTATTTTCCCTTTCCTTGCTCATACAAGTACTTATCCTTCCTAATGGTCTCTATGAAAGTTCTAGTATCATCATACTGAATCCATTATAAAAGGATGGAAGTCCACTAAAAAACCTTTGTGTCTTTACCTTCTCATCCTTGATAAACCCCACATACTTAAACAATCCCAAGAACTTATTTTCATATTATACAATGATTGTGCTTCCCAACTAGAGTTTGAAGAACTCTTTCATTTTCTTGTCATATAAGTGCTATTAAAGTTACTCCTTCTGAAAATATCTCTTGAATGACTTCCAAGTGATCTTGCTACAAATCAGTGGTAGAGGTTGGTACATGTTTACAGTGGTATATCTCACAGTGATAGTGTGGTAGTGGTTTCTTCATTTGACACTTATATTTCAGGGTGGTAGGATGGGGCAAGGATAGGTGGTTATAGCCGCCTTCCGGTTGTAACCGGAGAACATAGGGGGTTGTAGCCTCCTTCTAGTTGTAGCCGAAGAATTGGTGAGTTGTAGCTTCCCTCGGGTTGTATCCTGAAAATACAAGGGGTCAGAGCCTCCTTCCAGTTGTAGTTGGAGAAAAAAGGAAGTTGTTTCTTCCAATTAATGTAATTATTAAATACATATAAGAAAAAAACATTATGTGGTTTTCTCCAGCATTGGGTTTCCATGTAAAAATATTGGTGTACTGTATAGTTTTTTTATTGTTCATTGTTCATGGTTTATTTACTCTGCACTTATTGGATGAAAATGTTATATTGATCATAAAGATAAATAACATTTTCATACTGTGGTTAAAGGGATTAACAATCTCTATTATTGATTCACCCCCCCTCTCAGTAATCCAAAACTCTCTTCTCTCTAGCCTAAACCACCCAAAGATAATGATCCCCCTTCATTGCCAGATAGTCCCTTGGGTTTTCCAGTTATTTCTAGGGATCCATTGCATATGGTCAAGAATCTCCATACTGGGACTCTAAAGATTCAAATCTGTGAGAAATTTTTAACACACACAAATGCATTGCAGGCATGTAGGAACCAATTCATGGATGGAATACACTAGTAATTACTATAGCCAACAAACAATGGATTCTTTTCTCAACAATTTGTCCCCATGTCCCAACCAAGAAAAATAATGTATGGTGAATAATGAATGAGAAACAATGAATGAAGAACCCAAAATGAAGAGTGAAACCCTAAACAACCCATAAGAGGTGCTTATATAATTACGTGAAATAAAGAGCCACGTGACATGCCCCCCAAGAAGCTCATGTGACCACTTTTCTCTATTAAAACCAAGATGTGTAAACAAAATATAATAAAAATACTTAGCCCCTTTAGCCCACTCTCTTGTGGAATCATAGCCCCCTATAAATTTGTCCTTATTTGTCTTGTATCCAATGATGTATTTTATTATTTTCAATGTTCAAAGTATTACATTTCCTAGGAACTCCAACCTATTTTGATTTTTTAGTCACTTCGACCTTTCATAAAATAAAAAAAATACATATGGGGACTCAAAACCGGGGTATTACATTCCCCTCCCCCTTATTTTGGAACTGTCCTCAATGCATATACAAAACACAAATCAAAATTTCAAAATTGTTCAAAGCGTTGTGGGTACTCTGCCTGCATGGAATATTCATGCTCCCAAGTAGCACCTTCAGGACCGTAGCAATTCCATTGAACTTGGACTAGTTCTATGACTCAATTCCGGAGCATTTTGATTTTTTTTTCCAAGATGTGCACTGGCTGGATGTGAAAGTCTCCTTCTGGCTCCACCTGAATCAAATTCCAATTCAAAAACATGCTTAGGATCAAGTACATATGTTTTCAGAAAAGGGAAAGGAAATACATTATGCACATTCATGGACGTAGGAAATGCAAGCATGTATGTAACTGGCCTTATTGTGTCTAATATCTCAAATGGACCACATAAATTGGCTACTAGCTTTGTACAGTTTCCCAACTTCAATGAGATATTCTTGGGATTCACTTTCAAAAGAACATTCTCTCCCACTTTAAATTCTCTAACTATCTTATTCTTATTTGCATAAATCTTTTGTCTATCTTGTACTTCTTTCAAATTATGCTTGATTTTAACCATCTGGTCTTCCATATCCCTAAGCGATTCTGGCCCAAGTACTAATTTGTTTGTTGGGTTTTCCCAACTCACTAAAGTGTTGCATTTCCTACCATATGAATATTCAAATGGAATCATATTCAATGAATCTTGATACCCATTATTATAGGAAAAATCAACCAAATGCAAGTAGTCTTCCCACTTGGATGGCTTATCCATCACATACATCCTCAACATGTCCTGTATCACTTGGTTGACTCTCTCTGTATTCCGATTTTAATTTGGATGGTATGTTGTGATAAATTTCATATTTGTATCAAATCCTTTAAATAATCCTCTCCAGAAATTTGAAGTAAACTTTGTGTCTCTATCTGAGACAATTTCCTTAGGTATCCCATGCAACCTAGAAATTTCCCTCATGTAAATTTCTGCAATATTAGCTATTGTATGAGTCATTTTTATAGGAACAAAATGAGCAACCTTTTTCAATTTATCAACCACTACCATTATTGAATCATGTTGCCTTACTGTCTTGGGAAACTTGGTTATAAAATCAATGCTTACCGCTTCCCATTTCTTCTATGGAATTGGTAATGGTTGTAGCAAACCTGTTGGGTGTCTATGCTCATATTTAATTATCTCACATTCCATACATATGGAAATGTAATCAGAAACATCCTTCTTCATTCATGGCTAGAAGAATTGGCTTCTTACTGCTGCAATTATTTTCTGGTAACCAGGATGTTTGGCATATGGAAAATTATGCATTTCTTTTAATACCAAATTCCTAAGTTCTTTGGAACTAGGAACATAAATTCTATTCTTATGCATAAGTAATCCATATTCCTTAATATCATACTCTTTAATTCTCCATTGTACATTTTCCTTCTGTAAAATTTCTTTTACCTGTAGGTAATGATGGTCTATAGAAGCAACATCTAAAATTCATCTCTTCCAATCTAACTAATGCATACTAATGATTGTAGCGTGCATGAGATGTACTCTTTTGCTGAGTGCATCAACAAATTTATTTTATTTTCCTTTGATATGCTTGATGTCAAATTCATACTCACTTAAAAATTCCAGCCATCTTGTCTGCCTAGCATTCCAAGTTGGATGTTCAAAAAGATATTCCAGACCCATGTGGTCTATCCTTAATTCAAATCTCTTCCCCATGAGATAATGCCTTCGCATCTTCAATGCATGAACTATGAAAGCAAGCTCCAAATCATGTGTGACGTAATTCCTCTCATGTTATTTAAGATTTATGGACTCATAACTAATGACATGTCCATTTTGAGTGAGGAATCTGCCATGTCGTTCCTTGCATGCATTTGTACATACCACAAAATTCTCATTTGGGTCAACAATATTTAAAATAGGTGCACTAGTAAGTAATTCCTTTAACAAATTAAAATTCTCTTCACACTCTATTGTCCAATTAAACTTAATTACCTTATTTTGCAAAGAAGTGACGAGATGAGTAATCTTAGAGAACCTGACTATAAATATCCTGTAGTATCCAACTAATGCCATCAAATATCTAATTTCTGAAACATTCCTAGGTGCTAGCCATCCTCTAATGGCTTCTATATTCTCAAGATCTACTATTATAACTTCCTCTAAGATAATGTGCTCCAAATAATGGATTTGTTCTTGGTAAAAAGAACACTTAATTATATTGGCATAAAGATGACGTTCCCTCAATACTTGCAACACCAACCTCATGTGATGTTCATGCTCCTCCTTTGACTTAGAATATATAAGTATGTCATCCAAGAATACAATGAAAAAATTATCCAAATAATTTCTGAATATGTCATTCATTAAGCCCATAAACACAACTAATGCATTGGTCAGTCTAAATGGCACCAATACAAATTCATAATTTCCATACCTGATTCGAAAGGTTTTCTTACTAATTTCTTCTTCCATGATTCTTACCTGATGGTATCCATATCTCAAGTCTATATTTGAAAATGTATTTTCCCCTCTTAGCTAATCAAAGAGGTCATCAATTCTAGGTAGAGGGTATTTTTTCTTTACCATGGCTTTATTCAACTATCTAAAGTCAATGCACAACCTCAATGTTCCATTCCTCTTTTTGACAAAGAGTACCGATGCTCCCCAAGGTGAAAAACTTGGGTGTATGCACCCTTTCTTCAATAATTCTTCTAGCTTCATTTGTAATTATCTTAATTTGGGTGTACTCATTCTGTAAGGCGTTCTCGATACTGAGGAAACTCCTGGTACTAAATCCATAGAGAAATCTATTTCATTCTTTGGCAGAAATCTTGGTGTTTCTTGGAATACATCTTCTAACTCTTTCAATACTAAAAAATCTTCAGGGCTTGTCCCTTTTGTCTTTTATGGATCTTCCACATGAGTTGCATACAATTGACATCCTTTCCAAAAAAATCTCTTCAGTTGTAAGGCTGAAATATCTCTTATAGAAATGGGTCTTGGAATTCCTTTCACAATGCTCTATTTTCTTTCTCCATCAAGACACATAAATGTCTTGTTATGGAAATCTAGGAAAGCATGGTGTTGGTCCAACCAATCCATTCCAATTAGGATATCATAAGATCCTAACAATATGATATTTAGGTCAGAATTAATATTCACTCCATTAATACTTATTGGACAACGTGTGACCATCTCATTGATCCTTCTTTTGGTTTCCATTGGCTATTTGAACCAAACTTGACTTTTCAAGCTTAATTTTCTCCAAATGTGATCTGTCCACTATTTTTGGATCAATGTAACAATGGATTTCTCTTAAATCAATTAAAATAACAATGGGATGATTAATAATATTACCTTACACTTGTAAGGTAGCTAGAGAGGTAGTGGGGGGGCCCAGAGGGCCCATAGTGATAATAATATTGTGTGGTTTCTTCTATATTGTTTTGTGGATCTATTGTGTATTCAGTATTTGTGGTGATTATATTTGTATATCTACTCAGGTTCTTAACAATACCAAAGTCATGAAGCAACGAGGGCCATTGATTTGGAGGAGCTTTGGGACCACTTGTGACCATTGGATCTACTCCTCAGTCAATTTTTCTTTGACCTACTCCGAGAGTAAGGCGAACGTTACACCATGAAATCCCTGAACGTCGAATTTGCAAAGCAACAGAGGCCGTAGATCCCAAGGTCTATGTGGAAACTTCTTGACCATGAGATTGGAGGGTTGGGAAGGCTATCAGTCTGAGGAGATGTGGCATGCTGACGTCACCCATGGTGATGTGGAATCACACCTGAGTGCTATGTGTCACCTTGATTTTCACATTTTGCAGACCCTATGTGCCCAATAGAACATGACATGTTTCACCCCCTGACAAAGACACATGTCACCCCGGGCCTTTGTCACGTGTATTTCCCCTAGTGTATGAATGCTTGGCCAAAGATTAGTGGAGCACCCGAATGACAAATTCACGAAGTGATAGGAGTTGTAGATCTATGGATCTACGTAGATAAACCTTGACCATTTGATCTAGGCTATGGTCAACCCAACGCTAATCGAGACTTCAGGACTCCAGAGGATTTGGGGTGTAGTATTGTAGAGAGAGACCAAAAGGCCCAAAGTTCGAACCCACGTTGAAAGTTTACATGACTTCAGGAGTTTGGGACTACTGGAGGTCTCATGCGTAGACAGAGAAGGGGTGATCAGCGTTGAAGCACAGAATGCCCAATATTCCTTAGGCGTATGTGTTCACGTGGAGGGAGATCAGTCGTCGGATTATGGATGATTGGATTTCCTCCATAGATTTAGGAGTGTTGGAAGCTCCAAGATCTCAGAGAACTTAGGATGATACCTATGATATGGACCCACATGTAAGTCACCTGACCCTTAACCAATCAATGCCTGAAGAACTTGGGAAAGACATATCTTTCAGTCCAGAGCTCGGTTTTGAGCATGGAGACAGTGGTTGGAGAGTTTGGGACAAGAAGAAGATGATAGATACCCCAGAAGGAGGGTTAATTAATTAAGGAAAAATAAAATTATGATGCCCCACCCCTTAAAATAGTATTTAGGGATCAGGTGTGTTACACTAGCCGAAATGGAGAGAGTTTCATCCGCTAATGGGAATAACCGACAGTCGATGACCGACGATCGAGTTGGTTGATTTAGAGATGTGTTATAATTGTTTGTCGGGGATAAGGGTTAACGATCGATGGTCAGGTTGTCATTTTTTCCAGTATCAACAGATCAATGATCCATATCTCTTATGATTTCATATCAACGGTGCAGATTGCCACATAGGCAAAATCATCCATTACTTTCAAAAACAAATTTGGAGCCATTTTCTTTTTTGGCCATAACTAGAGCATATTAAGTTGGATTGAGATGAAACTTATGGGTTTTTTCCACAGAGATGATATCTACAAAAGCGTCAGAGAGGGTCATTACCCATTTCTCCTTGGATTTTTCAGAAATTGCAAAAGTGTTTTTCAAATATCTAGGTCCATATCATTGGAAGAGATCCATATTAAGATGAAACTCTTGGGTAGATTTTGTAAATAATACATGGAAATAACCCATGAAGGAACTGAATAAATTCTATGGGGATGCTGAAATAGACCAAAATCCACTATTCTGGGCCACTTTTTAGGGATTTTTTAGATTTTCAAAGGAAAAGTGACCTCAGATCACAAAATTAAAAATTTTTATTTACTCTACATTTTATATATTCATCAATACAAACAACTTTTCTTAAGTGAAAAATTTCCAGAAGTGCACAGATTGTGAGATAGTCAGTTTTGCTAAAAATTAGAAGTTTGGAAAAAGGGGTGAAAAAGGACACAATTGTCATTTCCATATTGTTGCAGTTTCTTACTAAAGCATCAGATTAAAAATATGTGAGTTGTTAAGAATTATCTGTCATTATTGTTTTCTATGTCTCATACAAAATTGTATCTAGTTCCTGACATATTTTCTTCTGCAATTGACAGAATTTGTCCTGCGATAAAATTACACCAGTGGAGAAAATGCACAAATGGGGTGAAAATGGATTTTTCTAGAATCCATAACTTTCAATTCATATATCATAAAGAGGCATGAGTATATTCATTGGAAATATGATTCAAAAGGGAATATCCTACAATTATTATAATTTGGAGAACTATAATATACTTCTTCATGAATTGAGCAAAAAAAGGACTTGTAGCATTAATTGACAAAATTTCTATAATACGCATAATACTAACAAAATGGTTGCTTCCACATTTTGCAGAATTAGGGGATATAAACATATCAATTCAAGATAATAAATAACATTTGGGACATGGAGGAAGGAGAGGGAGCCTTTAGTCATGATAAAGGAGCCAAATGTCAAAATATCAGTGTTGGTAATGCAAAGACATAATCAAATGGGAATAGAAGCAGAGGGGAGCCAAAAACATTAATAGATATTGTGAGAATCTTGAGAATAGAAGTGAAAAGTTATAAACTAGACAATGAGAGGGTGATGAAGAAAAAAACCAAACAAATGCTCAGTTGATGCAAAGCCTAAATCAGTTGCATAGGCAAGCAAAGAATGGATCAGACTCAATGCAAGAGGGAGAAGGCAGATATCATGAAAGAAGAGATAAATACAGAAGAACTGGTCATTCAAGAAGTTCTAGTAGAACTCATAGACATCATTCACCTCCTTACTCATCAACGAAATTTTATGCATCTAAAGACTCCATAAGCAATCCAGAAGTGTCTCATGTTAGATACCAAAGGAGAAGGCATGAATTGGGCAGATTTCAAGGAGATCTAAGGAAACTCAAGCCACCATCCTTTGATGGTGAAAGAGAAAGGGAAGATGATGTTGAAGCCTAGTTACTTGGAATCAGAAAATTCTTCTAGTTGCACAACTACTCATCTAACCTAGAATCTAGAATTATCACATACCATTTGCATGGAAAAGATGTTATGTGGTGGGATCAATTGAAGCAGTTTGAGCACATTAATGAGAGAAAGATCACTTGGAAGTAGTTCAAGAGATATTTTCAGAAGGAGTACCTTTCATAGCGCTTCTATGAGAATAAAATGCAATATTTCTTCGAAATCCAGTTGGGAAGCACGACCATGGAAGAATACAAAAATAAGTTCTTGGGATTGTTTAAGTATGTGGGGTTTATCAAGGATGAGAAGGTAAATATAAATAGGTTTTTTAGTGGACTGCCATCCTTTTATAAGGAAAATATTTAGTATGATGATCCTAAAACTTTGATAGAGACCATTAGGAAGGATAATTACTTGTATAAGCAAGGCAAGGGAAAATAATATTTATAGAAGTCTTGGAGGGATAAGAAGAAAGAGAAATTTGATCATAGAAGGAAGGGATTCAAACCTCCTTTCAAAAAAAACAACTCTAATAAAAATAAGCAAGATAAGTCTCCTAGGGATGGAGACGAGAGAGAAGACTCCTTGGGAAAAAGGGGAAGACCACCAATCAAATGTTGGGGATGCAAAGAAGATCACATGTACAAGGATTTTCCTCACGAAGAATACAAAATGAATACCATGCACAACATCCAAGAGGAAACAATAGTAGAATACATGGGAAGAATATATGCAACCTTAGAAGATTGACAAGTAGATTACCAATCCAATATGATCGAAGTGTTGTTAAGAACCTGAATAGATCTACAAATATAATCACCACAAATACTGAATACAAAATAGATCCACAAAGCAAGATAGAAGAAACCACATTTTATTACTATCAAACCCTTGAGGTAGGGCAACACCATACAATGGATCCTATTATGGAAGGGATCCTCTCTTGTTCACTTGCCTCTTCGAGGGGGCATCCTCCTATTGAGCTACCGCTCCAAATACAATACTTCTCTTCATATCTCATTACATTGCTTGAGCCCCTTTATATAGTGCTACCATCACCTAAGAACATTCTAGAGGAGGAATCTTCTAGAAGTAGAACCTTCTAAGAAGTCCTCTTACATTTATTATATCTAACTACCATAGTGGGCCTTATTTAATAATATAGTGGACCTAGTCCACCTTACATTGAATGACCTCCACTATTATCCCTATGGGCCCTTTGGGCCCCCCTACTACCTCTCTAGCTACCTTACATTCCATCCCCCTTATGAAAGCGTTGTCCTCAATGCTTTATGTACAACCATATACCAGGGTCCCATGGATAAGTGTGGGCCATAATGCTGAAGAAGACTGAAGAACCAAAGTCTCGTGTAGAAAGGAATTCCACCATGATGAAGTAGTCCAACCACCATTGTAAGCCCGGGTCCCACGTCCAAGTGCTCATGTGAACTCCCCGTAGAAGATTTTGAAACCCAATAACCAACTCCAAATGATGCTCCAAAGACTGACACCTATCATGTGGATCCAAATAAGAA
>ML788062.1:379908-406961 GCA_009831015.1 Picea engelmannii
ACAACTGAGTTTTCACATCTTGGATAATCTCCTTGTTGTTTCCTATCAACAACATGTCATCCACATACAAGACCAAATAAATCAAATGATCACCAATTAATTTAGAATACACACAATGATCCTCTTTGCTTCTTGTGAAGCCATGTCCCAACATATAAGTATCAAATTTTTGATACCACATCCTTAGCGATTGTTTTAAACCATACAGGGACTTTTTCAGCTTGCATACCAGCTCCTTCTTTCCTTTCACAACATAACCTTCTGGTTGCTTCATAAATATTTCTTCTTCTAGATCCCCATGCAGGAATGTTGTCTTCACATCCATCTGTTCTACTTCAAAATCAAATGAAACAACAACATATAACATAAATCTTATAGAGGTTAACTTGGCAACAGGAGAAAAAATCTCACCAAAATCAATTCCCTTAACCCGAGAATAACCCTTTGCTTCTAACCAAGATTTGTATTTCTCCACTTTTCCTTCTGCATTCAACTTCTTTTTAAATACCCATTTTCTACCAATGGGATTTCTTCCAATTGGCAACTCCACTATATCCCAAGCCTCATTCTTATCTAAAGATGCCATTTCTTCTTCCATGGCCCTTTTCCATATATTTCCATCCTTTGAATTCACTGCCTCCCTGGCAGTTCTAGGATCATCATCAGTAATAGACAAAGCAAAATTTGAACAAAAATCAGATGGAATATACCTTTCCAGTAGCCTTCTTTCTCGATCTGATCTCCTCAATACCGGAGTATGAGGATCTTCTTCTTCTGATTCATGTTCTTCTGTAGAGTCTTCTTCATCATCCTTTAAATCAAGCTCTATCTTCTCTGGTTCTTCCTTACTTGGTAGGACTTCTTGTTAAACAACATCCTTCATTTCTCTAAATACCACATCTTGTCTATACACTACCTTCTTAGTTTCTGGGTTCCAAAGATTATAACCTTTGAGACCATCTTTATATCCAATAAAGATACATTTTTTAGCCTTCTTATCCATCTTACTCCTATCTTCCTTTGGAATGTGAACATATGCATCACAACCAAATACCTTAATATGTATGAGAGAAGGTTCCTTACCAGTCCATACCTCTTGTGGAGTCTTGTCACCCAACGCCGATGAGGGTGATTTGTTGACCAGATAATATGTAGTACCCACTGCCTCTGCCCAGAATTCTTTCCCTAACCCGACACCACTGAGCATGCACCTTGCTTTTTCCATCAGCATCCTGTTCATCCTTTCTGCAACTCCATTCTGCTAAGGTGTATATGGAGTAGTCTTCTGCCTTGCTATACCACACTTCTTACAGAATTCTTCAAATTCATTACCGTAGAACTCTCCGCCATTATCTGTTCTCAACACCTTAATTATTTTCTCTGTTTGATTCTCAACAAGAGACTTAAACTCTTTAAACTTGTCAAAGACTTCATATTTCTTCCTGAGGAAATATATCCAAGTTTTCCTCGAGAAGTCATCTATAAATGAGACATAGTACATAGATTTTCCCTATGATGGGACCGAAACAGGTCCAAAAACATCACTGTGAACTAGTTGTAAAATTCCTTCTGCCCTCGTTGCACCAGAGGGGAATCTTACCCGATTTTCCTTCCCATATAAACAATTTTCATAGAAATCAAAATCTAGAGAGCAATTAGACATACCTTCAACCATACCTTTACCATGTAGTAGTCGAAGACCCTTCTCTCCAATATGCCCAAGTCTTTGATGCCACAACATAACCTTTTCTCCAGAGACTGTAGGAGTTCTTTCTTCTTCAACTCCAATATCTAGAACAATGGAGCTATTACACCCATCACTAATAGTTCTTCCTAGTAGCCTATACAGAGTTCCAAACCAAACTCCCTTCATCAACACCATTGCTCCTCGAACCATTCTGCAAGTTCCCTTTTCAAAAATTGTTTTTACCCCTGCATCTTCCATTTTTCTTACAAAAATCAAATTTTTGGCCATACTTGGGATGTGTAGAACACCAGGCAGTGTTTTAATCCTTCCATCTATGAGTCTCAACTTGACCCTTCCTCTTCCTATGATTCTGGTTGTCGAATCATTACATAAGAAAAAATTACCTCCATCATACTCTTCATATTCACAGAACCACTCCCTGTGGGGAGTCATATGAAAGGATGCACTAGAGTTAATCAACCATGCCTCATGATCTGCATGTGTGCTTGAAGAGGCCAAGTAAAAATCCCCTCCTTTTTCCTTGGAGGTGTTTTCTTCTGTAGAAGAATATTCTTCAAATCCCTTCTTTTTCTCAACTTTGGATCTACATTACTTCTTGTAGTGCCCTTCTTTTCCACACCTCCAACATACCCTTACAAACTTTCCCGGAGATTTAGATCTACCCTTAGACTTAGATCTCCCTCTTGAGAAATTATATCTATTTCTTTCCTAGGAACGTCCTCTTGCAAATAATGCGTTTATGCTATGTTCTTCCATATTCTTTCATCTCATCTCCTCCGACAACAAGGATGAGACTACTTCTTCAAACTTCAAAGAAGTTGTATTACTACCTATGGCCACAACCAGACTATCCCACAAGTCTGGTAAAGAACACAACAAACTGATACATTTATCTTCATCTGAAATTTTAATCTCAACAGATACTAATTGACTTACCATAGTATTGAAGGCGTTCAAATGCTCTGCCACCGAGTCTCCATCTCTCATCCTCAAGTTATACAACTTATTTCTCAGGAATAGTTTATTTACCAGGGACTTAGACTGATACAACTTCCCCAACTTTTCCCATAAATCCTTGGCTGTAGCTTCCTCTGACACATTCAATAATACTAAATCGGAGAGACACAGTCGGATTGTGCTCTTTGAATTCTGATCCATCTTCTTCTAGTCATCTACATAAGTTCCTGTAGGTGCAGTACTTGGATCTACCACGATCCACTGATCTCTGTCCACCAAAAGATCTTCCATCTTTATCTTTCACAGCTCAAATCTTTTCCCATTAAACTTCTCGATCTCCATCTTTGAATTGCTTGCCATTTATTTTCACCTGAAAAACAATACCGAAGATCTCCCACTGTAACAAGGCTTATCATAGTCCCGAGCCAAACCCTTGACCAAAAAGGCATCCCCCTGAAGCCAATAAAGCTTTGATACCAAATGTAAAATTCTAACCTTGTACAATGTCTACTGTAAATAGATATTCAGAAAAGAACATAAAAGATACAATGGAAACTACAAACATTACATAGATATTTTTCCCCTGGAAACCCAAACCGGGAAAACCAACATATATTATATTCATTCATTGTGTTACATTGTTTACAATACAATATACATATAGGATCCAACGACATCCAAAACCCTAACCCAATGACCTGGATTAGTCCAAAACCCCAATTCCTTAACCGGAAATAGAAAACCATCAGAAAAAACCATGTGCCGAAAAACCATGTAAATACATGACATGTTTCTCGAGGTAGGTGTCATGTTTCCCGAGGCAATTTTTTTTTTCCCTGGGGCGCTTCCCCTGGACCCTCACATGGGGGGCTCTACCCCCCTGCACCCCCCCTCTAACCCCCGTACACGCCCGACACATACGCTCAGAAACTACTACTTGTGCAAAGAATATAACACATACCCAACAAGAACAAAGCAGTGGGAAACCTTCTGCCATGGTAGTCAATGATTAGGGATGATTTTAAGGATGGAAATTTATTTTAAAATGTAGAAACCTTTGTGAATATTATCAAAATCCTTCATATGCCAACTATAAATGTTTGGCGATATTTTTATAAAAATATTCAAATTTCTAAGGATTTTATATAGTTTTTATAAAATTTTGGCGATTTTTAAGGTAAAATATTTTTATGCTATAGAATTTGGGCAAATCATTTTTAAAATAGCGAATCTCTTTTTTGGAAAAACCATGGAAAATTAGCCCATGAGCGAAATTTATCCCCTAAAATCATCCTTGTCAATGATGTGAAGAGAAATATGGCTCAACCCCCCTCTACTCCAATCAACAAGAATCTGGCATTACACTCTATGCAGATAGAAGATGGAAGTGAACTAAAAAAAGAAGCAAATTATGTCGTGGCACAAACCTCTGATCAAGGTGAACCCAAAAAGTCTGAGGTCTGTTCCCTCTCTGAATTAGAAGCTACAACTATTGCTGCTAAAGAAGCGGCTCGAGCTGGTTCTATTGACGCATATGCAACACCATAAGCATAATGCAGTACCTTCCGAGAACTTCCTAAGATACCATTGTTTCACAAATTTTCCAGGCATGAATAATATGTACAAATGGAGGATTCTGATGTCCAAAAGAGGAAATGGTCTAGTTCAGTGCTTGGGAAGTAGGATTGTTCTTCTAAAATAGATTCTACAAGATGTGGAGTTAATAATTGGTCCAGGATATTTCTCATTGACAATTGTATTAGTTTTTGTTTTACGCCATTTTTAACAAAAGATGAATGTGCTAGCAAAGTCAGAGTAAAGGTTTTGGTAGCTAGTTGGTCAAATTAGTGGATTGCAGTCATATGGAGAGTTCTAGTAAAAATGACATCCTGAGAAGAAAATAATTGTACACATGGAGAATTGGAATTTAATGCTCATGGCAGTGTTAGCAATTGAAGAATATCATGGATTTGAGGAGCACTTTTAGGTTCAAGCTCTAATGAGAGCCAGTAAGTCTTGCAAGAAATACGAAGTATATCTATCAGAGTACCAGTCATGGCAGAGTATACAATCACCAATAGTCAAAATATTCTACAGGAACAACGCCACCTTACCTTGTTATACCCAGTTTTTCTTAAAAGAAATAAGAGCATAAATGAACAGACTTGGGCAACAAACCCATTCCATAAATCAGATGATGCTGAGATTATGTATATATCACTTATGAAAATCGTCATAAGTTCAAAAGTTGAAGATCTTAAACTGCAAGTGAAGGTAGAATCAAAGTTTTAAAGAAATTTGTTCAAAATACTTTTGGCACATGTTTGTAGTAGTTGTCAATACTTTTACACTTACAACACCACAAATGAGGGGTCTCTCTAACAAAGAGGAAGGCAAGTTTCATTAGAACTCTGTTTTTGGTTGGGGAAAGCAAGGTACAAGTCCCAGTTGTGAAAGAAGCTTCCACTAGATGTATTCAACCTCCAACATACCGAATAGTTGTCGAAGACCACATATTTTGGATAGGATTTGAAGCATGTCAAAAACCACAGTTTTGGATAGAATTTGACTTCATGAAAATAGGATCTAGGTCCTTATTTATGGTATTTGGTTTGATTTAGATATTTGACATGTATTTGATCCATTTCTTGAGGATTTGATAACCATTTGTAAATCATATTTAATCTAATAGAGGCCACATTCTAGAGGTAGGGGAGGAGGCCCGTGAGGGTAAGGCCTAAGAAGATATTGATGAAATAACATCCAGTCTGAGTTGTTGTAATCCTGAAGGCATTGTATTTTTGTAATCGCTTCTGACATTGAGGATATATGACATTTGTTTTATCAGATTGTGATTTTCTTGTCTAAACATTGTTTTTCCATCTTCCTTGTTTTACATTCTATCTTTCGTCTTACTCGAACAAATTACAGACATTGAGAATCAATGGCTGCTCATAGATGATAGATTCTCGAGCGGTAAATATTTTTCCATGACTGCCTTTCATCTGTGTGTTTTGTTTCAAGTACTGTTTCATCCATTTGACAAAGAGAATCTTGGTTTGATGAGGTGTTCTACTTTTCATTTATTCCCTATTCTTCTACCCATATACATATAAACGTCTTATCTGATATCCACCTTCTTTCAAAACCCAAACACATCCTTATTTATAAAATCATTGCAATAACTAAGATGTGCTAGGCTTGACCCTATAGCAGTCTAGGGGAAAATTATAGAACTAACAGTAATAATAACTAACGATTAATTACAGGCTGGGGGAAATAGGGGTTTTAAAATCCTCTCCCCCTTAAAAGGGAACATTGTCCTCGGTGTTCTTTCTCAGTAACACCTGTCATGTCTTTGTCATTCAATTGTTTCAAAATCCTAATTGTCTCTCTTGATTAGTCCCTTTCAAGACCCTTGGTATTTGTCACCTGCCTTCAATAATATTGGACAACAAGTATATCAATCAAAATTTCATGCGAAAACATTTTATTGTTGTGCAAAATTCAAGAGGAAATTTTTCATAATCTAGCACAATACTTATCTGTGCAGTCTGTGGATTTGCATCCACATGGATGTCTTGTTATCTGTGTTCAGTATTTTTCTTGGACACACCCATTGTGTGCATGATCCCCATCAATAGTGTATGAGAATTGTCACGTCTCTTATTCCTTCCGATCACCCACTATTGTGAGTGGGAAACTCCCCTACGGACTAGCACTTAGGGTTTTATCATGCACATAGAAAATACCTAAAGATTACAACTTTTTACCATCATCCCAGACCTAATCCCCATTATTCTTAATCAAATACATAGTTAAGAAGATCAAGTGAACATACCTTATATCCGACGTTTGGTATCGATCCCTCTTTACGCTTGGTTGCTCTTTGACTACAACTCTCCTCCCAAGGCTGACCTGCATTCAAAAAATGTAAACAAATAAATCCACATGCATTTGATATATGGATTAGTGGGTTAGAGATTTAATCAACATTTACGCAATAAACAATGAAAACCTCATATGGTGAGACATGAAAAACACTTCTTTATTATTAACTTCACTAAAGAAACTTACAATGATGAATACAACCACTGCTCCACGAATCTGGTCCTGGGCTCCTCTTTTACTGTGAACCAATTTTTAACACACTTTCTTCTCTTCTTCGTTGAAATCACAAAATGGTTGCAAAATCTTGGGAAAAAGGGAATACGAATTCGGGTAGAGTTTCTTTACTATGATTTGCCTCCTTTCAAATGGGACCCCTACCCCTTCTTTTATAGGATAGAAGGAGCTAGGTATTTAGTTGAGTGACTGGCCATGCATGGTTGAAAGGTTTAGTTAACTTACCCAAAAATGTGTGTTCCGTCAACAACTTTCCATTTTTTGTGCTTTTGTAGGTATACATGGGCTGTAGTGGGTCAGATAGAGTGTACACGCTAGTTGTAATGGAGCGGGGCATGTGGGCCTTTAAAAAGGGTGTTTTTTAATAAGAGTTGTTCAGTACTGGCTTGGCAAAGAAGGCATATGAGATGGCCTGATGTTAGGTAATCATATCTGGTACAAACTAGGGTTATAATATATGCCCCCTAATGTGTGAGGTTAGAAGAGTATCTAATGGACGAAATACATTATCAATCTTTATCAACGTACCAAACCAGTGAGCCCAGGGACCAGAATTCATGAGGTGCCATCTGCAAAATAAAAAATTATCTCACCGAGGCAGGCATACCCATGCTCGGGATGAAATAAAATCTTGGCTACCAATCAAATACACTGTAGATCCATGTCATATAACTATATAAAGTGTAGCCGCGAGAAATACACAACAGATCTACATCAAAAGATATACATGTATAGTATCCATCTTCTAGAAGCTGATAAGGGCTGATGGTTGAAGATGAGGTCTTTAGAGCTCGAGCAACAACTTCAAAATCTTCAAAACTCAGGTAGGAGTGTAATATGAGTGTACAACTTCACTACCCAGAGGTCTTTGATGGCTCGTCAGGCATAGACTAGAGAATCTTGATGATCAGGCTGAAGGCTTCATTGATTTCGAAAAAAGACTTGACTGGAATTTCGGGATGGCTGAGCATGAGGGTAAGAGACAAACTGCAGAGGGCCAACTAAATCTTGGTAAAATATTCCCTTGGACAATAGAATGACAAATGATGAGACTCAGGCAGCATGGCATTGATATAAGTTCACGATGCAGGAGGCAATGCAAACTCTCCATATGTTTAGAAGAATAACCAAATGGAGGAGGACACAACTCTATGTAGCAAGAACAACTTCCTAAGGTCATACTAAATCCAAGAGCTTGAATAACAAATGAAAGGATGTGCTTTGTCCAAGGGTGACTCATTGTGCTTCCAATAAAAAGAAAATACTTTTCCCTTCCTCTTTTTGGGGTATATTTGATTTGTTTTTTGTCTTTTTCAATAATTTTGAAAGCTTGAAAAAGAATAAAAGAATGTTATGTTACAAAGGAGGATCGAGTGTCGCAAACATACTAGTTCCAAGTGCACAGAACACAAGGATGCTCAGGGAAAAGGGTCATATGCAGGAAAAGAACACTTGGGAAAAATCCTCTAGGGGCCAAAGGTGTCAAGACACAGAGGCAAAGTGCTACAGGGCTTGTGTATAAGGTATGCTTCAGATGGTTCAGTTGAGAGTGATAGGGAGACAACATTAGGCCAAAGACATAGGTATGCAAATGTGGTTAACAAAACACACAATGGTAATTTCCTTTGATGTAAGTTTAATGAGCCTAGAGAAGGTAAGCTTAGTGGTTTTTAATATTTAGAGAGTCTGAAAAAACGTAAAAGGAGACTCCACTAGAGTACCTTTTTCAAATATAGTCTAGTCGGCTCGAAAAAGGGGTAAACTAGCACCGACCAAACATCTTATTCAAAACCATTTTAACGAGTGTGATAAAGACAAGGTCACTCGACAATTTTTTCATTTTTAAGGAGTCTAAAAAGAGCTTAACTATGGACTCCGTAAAGGATGTTCTTCTTGGCCATTTAACGAGTGTGAAGAAACAAGGTCACTTGAAGATCTTTTCAATTTTAGGGAGTCTGAAAAGAGCTTAAATATGGACTCTGTAAAGGATGTTCTTCTTGGACATTTAATGAGTGTGAAGAAACAAGGTCACTCGACGATCTTTTCAATTTTAGGGAGTCTAAAAAGCGCTTAACTATGGACTTCGTCAGGGTTTCTTTTTCATAAATTTAGTCCCTCATGCCTGAAAAAGGGGTAAAATTATACCTGGGGATACTCTTCTAGAGAACTGAGGCCCCTAGAGTATACCTTTTTTCGTATAGTTGACCATTTGGACCGAAAAAGGGGTAAACTACCGTTGGATAGACGTGACTTCAATTTTCAGTTTAGCGAGCGTGAAGGTCTACAAGATCTCTTGACAATATTTTCATGTTTATAGGGTCTGAAAAGGGATTAAAAGAAGACCCGTGGGGGCTAAGACTCATGTATGAAACTGGTCCAGGTAGAGCCTGCTGCTAGGCTCGAACCAAGAGTCTCTTCGATAGTCAACTTGGAAAGTCTCCCAAAAGGGAAGAAAACACAAACCATGGTGTAAGTCCTCCCGCGGTAGATAAATTGTAGTGATGGATTCAAGGATAGCCTCATTTGAAGGAAATTCAAAATCTGAGAAATCATGCAAACGAGGGTTGGTAGTCCCAAAGGGTGAAGTAAACTTACCATACTCCATATGACGATGGAGGTTCTGGCCAGGACTGGTAGAGTCTATCGACAAAGAATCATGAGCATGAGGGATTGATAATCTACAAGCAATGAGATCAGACTCAGAAGGATACTCAAGCCCACGTGGACCAAGAGAGGGAAGCAAGGGTTCCCATGCCCCCATTTGATAAACCAAGGAATCAATTGCTGAGACCAAGTCTCGAGAAGGAAAAGATGATTGCATAGGTTCCTGCTCAGAAGCAATTGAACACCGAGGATAATATGCCACATCATTAACCTGTGGTGAGGTAGCATCTACACGAACACTAGGAACATGTAAAGGGGTAGTCTGAAATAATGCCAAATTAGGATGGTGATTATCAGATGCTAGTTGGTCGATAATGACAATTCTTCCATTGTGAGGGAAATGCATCACCTGGAAGAGCGTAGACACCACAACATTCATAGCATATACATAATCACACCTGAGAAGCATATTGAAATCTAACGGGCCTTGCACCACTATAACATCAACAAGGACAGTCTTCCCACCTAACAAGATAGGTAACCGAGGAAGAACCCCCAAATATTCACTAGTATGTCTATCAAAACCTAACAGCTCATGTGAAGAAGATACAAGCTTGGGATATCCCAAGACTTTCCAAACCGAGGAGGATAAAATACTTGTAGAGGCTCCTTCATCCACAATACAACGATAAATGTTTATCCAATTAACTTCAACCCTTATTTGGAAAGGTGCAGAAGAAGGAAGACGAGGCTCAACAAGATCATTCCAATCAAAGGAAACCATCCTAGGGCTTGGAGGGGGTGTGCTCGGAATGAAAGGAATGCCCCCTTGTTCTGAAAATATTGAACTGAAAATGCTAAAAACATAGTTGGTAGACAAGTCACTCCTCAAAAGAAGAGTGGGATCATCCGATGAGTACATCGGAATGAGCACTTTTGCAACCAATGGATGAATAGGTTGTGGGACTACATGGTCTAAAGACACCTCACCCCTAAAAAGAGGAGTGGGATCAACCGAAGATTGCATCGGTATGACCACTTTCGCAACCCATGGTTGGATAGGCTGTGAGACAACATGGTCTAAAGGTACCTCACCCCCCAAAAGAGGAGTGGGATCTGTCGATGACTGCATCGATAAGACCACTTTCGTAACCAATGGCTGAATAGGCTATGAGACTACATGGTCTAAAGGTACCTCACCCCCTAGAAGAGGAGTGGGATCAACTGATGACTGCATCGACATGACCACTCTCACAACCAATGGCTGAATAGAATGTGAGGAAATGTCATAAGACTCAGAATAAGAAGATCTTGCAGACAGGGACTGCAATCTTTGTACCTCTAGAATTCCAGGGCACAAATGAGTAAGGTGATCTCCCTTGCAAAGATTACAAGGGAACTTAGGATTACGTCCTATCCGTCTAGGTTTCTCAACAGAATCAATGCCCCCAACATGACTGGCAGTGGATGGTTTCACATCTTCGACGTGACTTGAAGAGGTTGGTGATGGGTCGATAACATGACTTGTAGAGGCTATAGACCTATTGCTAGTATGACTAGAAGGGACTGATTGTTTTCCCCCAGCATGAATGGAAGAGGCTGGGTACTTGCCCCCAGCATGACTTGCAGAGGCTGGGTGTCGGTATTCAACATGAATTGCGGAGGTTGAGGACCTATCTCCAACATGAATCTGCAAAGTGTGGCCCAATGTATGTTCTAGGTACCGCGGTCGACCCCCGCAGGCACCTGTGTAAGTCCCTAAAATAATGGCAACTAGGTTGCTAGCGCATGAACAGTCACCAAGCGGGTACAGTCGATAGTCGGGTGGACCACAATGAGTAGGGTATAAAGCCCAAAACCTGTCAAGGGTATAAAAAATAAGTGCTCCGGAAGACAACTGAGGACCTAGAATGGATTCGAGACCCATGAAGCTCCATGGAAAATGCAATCGACGGAATCCCAAAACAATCCCTCTATATGTGTTCCCCACTACTCTTGGTCCGGCTTTGGAGGGGTTATATCTGCTACCTTTCTGCACACGACCTCTTTTTTAGCCCCTGTGTTAGAGGGGGTCCTGGATAAATTTCACGATACTGGACTTTTAACACTCTCTAGCACAGACTCTTATGTATGTTTTGCAGCCTTGAAGAATTTCCTCTCCAACCTAAATCAAGGCTCTAGCCTAGACTAGTTGATGGACCCTACAAACATAAAGTCTATTTGATTTTAATTAATCGTTAATTTTTATGGCTTGTCTTAAGTCAAAGGTTATGGAAGTGAAATTAGTGATGTTTTAAAAGACGAAATAAAAGATAAACAGAAAGCTGGAAACAAAATAACTTCTTCTTGACAAAAAATTTAATCAACTTTTCAAAAAAAAATTCTAAGATCTTTGAACAACAACCCAAAACAGGATTTCGCTCGACTATGAGCTACTTATTGTCTTAAGTAAGAAACCAAGAACTTATGAAACAAAATTTTTTCCTGGTTATTAATGCAAACCAACAACTACTTAACCAAACTAAGAAATAGAAGAGTGTTTTTATTTTTATTTTTTTAATTTAATGCTTGCAAAGAAAAAAGGAAAAATGATGACAAGTAAATACCAAGAAAACTTCTGGCCTAAGCACAGATCGCAAAGAGTTACTAACAATAACACACAAGTTGATGAAAGCAGACTCTCACACTTGTCTAAAAACCCTATGAAAGAAAAATTTTGAGGAAAATTTTTTAATGAAAAAGAAAGCTATTGCTATGATCAGATGTAAGTGGTCGACTGCTATGAAAGAGACTAAGAACCCTGAGAGGTATAACTCTTGACAAGGAAAATGATGATTGCCTCTCCTTAAACATAAATTTTCTCAACAGGCATGCAACTGATAGTTCAACAGCCAGTGTGTGCACGCGAGCTGTGTAAGGTCAAGGCGCGTGTACACGCATGCATACCTTATGAAGGTCACATGTACCTCTACAACTCTTCAAAAATGAAAAGACAAGAAATCAAGAACTGGCAAAGACTATTGGTATTGAGAACCAAAATCTCTTGAAAACTCAGAAACTTACTTTGTCAGAAAAGAAAAACAATTCAAGGAAAATTTCATAGAACAAAACCAATCTGAGGTGGTACCTAAGCTACAAACTGCAAAAACAAAGACCATAATGAGATCCATAAAACCCATGAGAAGGATCACTTCTAATAGGGGAGAGGATGACTGTCTCTCTAAAAAAAATAAAAATCTGAACTCAAACACATGACCGATACTTCATCAGCTAGTGTGTGCACGTGGGCTGTGTGAAGGTAGGGTGAGTGTACATGCATGCAGGCCTTATATAGGCTGTGTGTACCTCTATGACTTCCCAAAAAGAAAATGCATCCAATCAAAGAAAGAAGTGAGTGCTGGTATGGAAAACTACTAGCTCAGACTCTTGCAGAAACTCAGAAAAAAGGCGATGAAACCAATTTAAAACTACCAAAAAAGTATCCCCAGAAAACCCGAGAGATCCCTAGTATGGTCACCAATTCTGTTGTGAGTGGGAAATCCCCCTACGGACTAGCACTTAGGGTTTTATCATGCACACAAAAAATACCTAAATATTCCTACTTTTTACCATCGTCCTAGACCTAATCCCCATTATTCTTAAGTAAATACACAATTAAGAAGATCAAGTGAACATACCTTATTTCCGGTGTTTGGTATCGATCCCTCTTTATTCTTGGTCGCTCTTTGACTGCAACTCTCCTCCCAAGGCTAGCTTGCATTCACAAAAGACAAAAAAAGAACTCCACATGCATTTGATCTACGGATTAATGGGTTAGAGATTTAATCAACATTTACGCAATAAACAATGAAAACCTCATATGGTGGGACGGGAAAAGTACTTCTTTATTATTAACTTCACTAAAGTAACTTACAATGATTAATACGGTCACTGCTCCATGAATCTGGTCATGGTCTCCTCTTTTACTGTGCACCAATTTCTAACACACTTGCTTCTCTTCTTCGTTGAAATCAAAAAATGGTTGCAGAATCTTGGGCAAAGGGGAATACAAATTCAGGTAGAGTTTCTTTACTATGATTTTCCTCCTATCAAATGGGACCCCTACCCCTTCTTTTATAGGCTAGAAGGAGCTAGGTATTTAGTTGAGTGACTGGACATGCATGGTCGAAAGGTTTAGTTAACTTACCCAAAACTGTGTGTTCCGTCAACAAATTTCCATTTTTCGTGCTTTTGTAGGTACACACGGGTTGTAGTGGGTCAGCTAGAGTGTACACGCGGGATGTAGTGGAGCAAGGTGCATGGGCCTTTAAAAACGGTGTTTTTTAATAAGAGTTGTTCAGTACTAGCTTGGAAAAGAATCCATATGAGATGGCATGATGTTAGGTAAGCATATCTGGTGCAAATTAGGGTTATAACACCCACCCTCCAGGCCCAGGCTCAGGCATCCCCTTCTTTGCTATACATGTCCTTGGGTGATCCAACTTGCCTTACCAACGTTTTATTGCACAAGAAGATTTTTAAGGACTTCATTGAGCCTTATAGTTGAGGCGTCCCTCAGAATTTCTTTGCCGAGGCGTCCCTCTGGCTTGTGTTATCACAACACAACATGTTCTAGGGAGATCATGTCTTACCACAGGGTTCTCATGTCTCACAGTAGCCTCTTTCATGCTTTCCATCTCAAAATACTTCACCTGTCCTCCCTGGACATATCATTTTTGTCTCACCTATATTAAAGGTAAACATAAATTATGAGATATCCCCATCAATTTCAAATTCGATTTTTTTATTGCAAATCAGTCACCCATAGATTTCTACATTCTTCATTTAGTTTCAGACCTGTTTCGTACAAGAACATATTCACAATAATAAGACTTTCCTTCTTGTAGAAATTTGGCTCAACAGGGAATCGGTATTCATTATGGGCTTTCATCACGACCATATCCAAGACCCTTTTCTTGCTACAATTCATTCTTTATGTAGCCAAACAAACTGTTAGTTTTTCATGTATATATATTCTCACAACACATTTAAAATGGAATCACAAACATTTCTTAACTTGTGCATTCTAATAGTTGTATCACACCTACACACAAATGAAATGGAACATCATTCCTTACCTATGCATCATTTCATCCTACCAGAATTTTCAAGATGTAATTCAATCATTATTTGAACTTAATCCACGGTGCCAATATCCATGTCGACATTCACACCCAATGCACCCTTGCATTGATTTTCAAGTTGCCACACTTGGTGACAAGCACTTTTCCATGGTGTGTTGGATCTTACCCAAGTCCTTCGCCATATGAATTATTGATTCTCATTCATTATTGGAGTAGGACAGTGCTTCCTGCTACAGGCTGATCATGATCCCAAATCAACACATATGAAACTATAAGTTTCTCTTGAATGCACCCTAGCATTCTTTCTTCATTAGTAACCAGGGTGCCAACACTCATGGCGACCCAAATTTTCTTTTCTTTGACACCTATACAATGTAAGTAAAATATTGTAAGGCCCTCCTTCCTCTAGGACTATTGTAGTCCATTTCTCAATTCTCAATAGTCATTAAGGTGATGAATCTATACTCCTAGCCGATTCTTCACACAGTTCCTCCACAAGGATCTCCTTCAGCATGCAACTTCCTTATTGCATATCCTTCACTATCTGTGATAGCCTCAACCTTGAGTTAGCCTCAGCTGGGTACTAAATATTTTATAAGGAATATAAACATGCATATTTGTCATGCATCCAAATTATGTATCCACACATATTCCAGTTTTGTTAACTTACATCCATGATGCACTTAATCATATGTATAATTATAAGCCTGCGCGTAGCTTCCATAGGTATATTTCACAACCCACATACATCTCTACTTTAAAATCATTTAACTCATGATTTCTCACAATCGTTCTCATGTGATCCTCAAAGGCATAATCATTGGCCACTTATTATGACAACAAACCATCCTTGCTCATTTACTCTTTAATCTATTTATACTATACTTTCTCGAGGGAATGGAGCACATTCCCCTTAATATATTATTCAAAACAAAACTTTTATGACTCTTTTAGAATGGATTCAACCATGCATTTATGGTATTCACTTAATCTTGGAAAGTGCAATTCTTGCCTTACATATCACTCATCAAGGCAACCATATTGTTCCTTTAGTATACATATATTCTCACATCATACATGTGCATCATTTGCACATTTTATATCATTCATACCTAGTTGGTATTAATGTCAGGCTTCATATCAAGAAGATTCACAATACATTAAATCCATGCACTCAAGCATATACACACACAACCCAAACATTCATCATGCAAGCTCATTTCTTTCACCTCTCCCATGTCATACATACACATGGACATATCAGACTTCCAGATCCTCCATCCAAGGATATTTTTTCCATCCTTATGACAAGCCTCATAGGGATGCTCAATATTGATCTTCCCTCTTATTTGAGAGATTGCAGTCATATTACTCTTTCAATCATGTATATACATATTTGTATATATATATATAGGTGCATCTCTTTCTCCTTTTTACCTCGTTCATATGTCTATATTTCATTCATGTTGTTACTCCCTTGTTTTCATCGAGTCATTATGGAAGGATGCTAACCAACAACAGGTCTTACACTACAACCAACAATAGGCTTAATTGAGTCTATTTGCATGTTACATTCATGCAACCATTATCGTATTCATTACATCATGTTCTCATCTTTCATTTTCATGCCTAGAAAATACTCATACCAATACACATTTTGTACAACGATGAGCTCATAATCTCACTCATATACCCATTTCACTTTTCACTTTATGGGAATTTGAAATAGTCCTAAAGGACTCCTCTTTATCTTTCTTAAATAGATTATCCCTGCTGTCATTTTCAACCATTATGGGGCAAGTAAACTGACCCTACACATTTTCATCAGTCGTCTGGTCATGAGGAGTTATATACTCAGGGTTTAGTCTTTTAATAAGGAAGTAATTATAACTTCTAAAGATTCTACCAATTCTTACTAGATTTCCTTAACTCTGAAGGAATTATTCATGAGGATATTAATCCTCATATAATAAACCATCTTAATTGCAAGAGGCTCTACCTTCCCTAGAAGATAGGCAATTCTACACTATAACAAAACAAATCAGTTCCTATCACTTGTATGTCTCATGCAACTTCATAATCGGAAATTTTCCACCTCTGCCAATGACATTCAGGTCTCACCATTAATTTTTATCAGCATATCCCTAATCCTATAATAGTAGTTATCACTTTGACAAAGGGATAATATAATTCCTCTGCTGACATTTAGTAGGAATTCCCAACTCATAGTTTCAATATGCAGTCCTTCTCCTCAAGGAGTTAATGTAGATGATAAACAATCTTCCAAAGGTAGAATTACCTTTCAGTAGGCTCATCTTAACCTTGGTATACTAGTCCTATGACTGGTCTCTAGTGCATATCCATGTATGTATGCTTCACACAGATGATTTTAGGGGCTAAATTTCGCTCATGGGCTAATTTTCCATGGTTTTTCCAAAAACGAGATTCGCTATTTTAAAAATGATTCGCCCAAATTCTATAGGATAAAATGATTTTAACTTAAAAATCGCCAAAATTTTATAAAAACTATATAAAATCCTTAGAAATTTGAATATTTTTACAAAAATATCGCCAAACATTTATAGTTGGCATATGAAGGATAAGTAATATTCGCCAAGGTTTCTACATTTAAAAATAAATTTCCATCCTTAAAATCATCCATGCTTCACAAGAAGGAGTGTTTCACTTTTATCCCCTTAACTCGCCTTCTAACATTACCTTAAAGAAAAATTGTGACCCCAATATGAATGCTTAGCTAAAGGCATGTTTATGTCCCTAATTTTACAAGGGTGCTAGAAAATTCTATCATCAATCCATGCACTTTCCTATCAACATTTTATTATTAATCTTTACGCTTTCCTATCTACATATTCATTTTCCTATTTGAAGGGACTAGATCTGAAATTAACAATGTTATTTGTTTATATGCCTTTGTATTAATGTTTACGCTTTCCTATTTACATGTTCTTTTTATCAATTTTCCTATTTGAAGGGATTTGATCCAAAATTAACAATGTTCTTTGTTTGTATGCCTTTCTCTAAAATTGATGAATGTACCATAAATTTAGTTCATATGATTTCTAAGATCAATGGTCACCAATTCATTTGTAACAACTAAGAAGATTCTCTTTAGCATGTCCCTTTCTCTATTCCTCACCTTTAGAAATATTGCTAGCATCTCCTCTATCATAAAAAAAATATGGTTTCATTTCCATTAGGAGACATGAGCTTCTTGAAGCCTTCTACAATTGACATAGAGTCTTCTGGTGCACCCTTTTACCTAGACAGGTTTCCCTCCCACGAGATATATATCTGTAATTCATTTTATCCCTTGCTCCATCCAAATTTCCCATAGCCCTACCTCATGTCATATATTTTCTTTTGGAGACATCAAGAGAGTTGTTCACATGATCAATAACAACATTGTTACATATGAGGAAGACCTACACATTCAGTTCCTCAAACATGGTATTCACTCTATCAACTTACATATTGTCAATTTGTTTGATTTATTGCATTGTTTGATCAAGTTCTCCTTTCACATGGTTCCACCATATCATCCAACCCATTTTGAAATCAAGATTTAGTTAAGATCCTACAATTACATGACCATCATGATTGGACACACTTAAATACTTGTTATCAAATTTAGTTAAGATCCTGTGTTGAATGACATAATTTAAAAAAAAAAAAACCACAACATTGGTCGCTTTAGTGACTAACATGTTCGTCGCTAGTATTGGAAATTGGTTGCAAACACCAACCTGTTAGTCACTAGAGAGACCAACCTGTTAGTTGATCGAGTGACTAACATGTTCATCGCTAGTATTTCCAATTGATCGCAAACCCAAAACTGTTAGTCGCTAGAGCGACCAACCTGTTAGTCGGTTGAGTGACTAACATGTTCGTCACTAGTATTGACAATTGGTTGCAAACCCCAACCTGTTATTCGTTCTACTGACTAACATTCATCTCTAGCCAAACGTTTCCTTATTCTGAATAGGCTTTGTTTCCCAGTCGCTAGATTGGTTAAGATCCATGTGTGGCTACTAGACCGACGAATGTATTCCGATGAAAAAAAAATTATCTTGGTCGCAAAAATGACTCTATGCCGATGAAAATTCGTCTCTACTTTATCACAAAAACGTTCAAATTTAATAGTGTCCTTTGACTCCAAAAAATTCAAATTTTTGGGATTAATAAAATATTTGGTGGTTTCTTTGGAACAATTAGCCATGAAGAGTGTAGTGATGGACATCGTTGTGGCTGAAATTCCCCCCAAGTTTGTTATGATTTTTTATAGGACGTGGGCCAAGAAGGTTTGAGGATCATTACAAATGGACCTTACATATGCCACCATCCCTATTTTTGGGGGAGAACACATGAGGATATACATGGAGGTCATATTGGCGTACATCATCAGTGACCATCATAATCTGAGAAATCACCCAATTTATGTTGTTGAGGATGAGATCGGGTCATCTGTTTTTCATCTAAATGGTGATGAACTGGAAATTAGAGTCAGCAAATGAAAAAATACATCCTTGATAGATCAACATAACAAAGTGTGGAATATGTATTTTGATGTCCCTTCATTAAAATAAGGTTTTGGGGCTGCTATAGTCCTCATTTCCCCTGCACATGAGGTTATAATGACCTCTTATAAGCTAGAATTTGAGACTACTAATAATATAGCTGAGTATGAAGCTTTGGTGCTTGGATTGAGGGTTGCTAAAGACATGGTCATTGAAAGTTTGACAGCCTTTGGTGATTCTGAGTTAATCATAAATCAATTCAAAAACATCTATCAATCTAAGCAACCTAGGCTCAAACAATACATGAACGAGGTGTGGGACATGGTTGAAAACTTATTTCTGACATTTAATATCTTCTTCATTCCTAGAGAGGCAAATCAAAAGGTTGATTCTTTGGCATTGGCAGCCAACTCCTTTAGAGCTCCCATTGCCCCAAATATCAAGTATCAGGTGGAATTCAGACATAAGACAACCATACCAGACAACATAAATCATTGGCATGTATTTAGTGGTGACTTGGAGCTACAAAGATTTCTACAGACCATTGAGGAATTCTACAGTATCTCAATAGATCAAGAGGATGAAGATGATGAATCATATTATCAACAAACATCTCATCTGTTGAACAAAGTGTCTAGCCACAACATTGTGGAACTTAAAAAAAAATGCATCCCCAGGGGTCTAATTCCACTATAAATGTTATTTGATAGTCATGATACCTCTAGAGGAGCTGCCATAAAAAATCAAGAAGAATAAGTGATGGACTGCAAAATTGGGACTGCTGAAAATACCAAAATAGTCAAACTGTCCAAGGCACTACCTCGAGAACAAAAACACAGGTATATCAACCTCATGAAAAATTTCACAGATCTTTTTTCATAGTCATATGAGGATTTGAAGACATTTGACACCTCATTCAACAAACGATCCCTTTGAAGTTTGGTTATAAGCCATTCAGACAAAATATCTGACAATTTAATCCCATTTTGATTTCCATAATTGAAAAAGAGCTGAAAAAAATGCTTGATGCCAGAATTATTTTTTCCTTGAGGTACTCATATTGGGTGGCCAAATTGGTACCTATGAGGAAAAAGAGTGGGGAAATATGCTTGTGTGTGGATTTATGAAATCTCAACAAGTGTTCCCTAAAAGACAACTACCCCCTGCCTAAGATGGACCATATTTTGCAAAGTGTAGTAGGTTCCTACATAATTTCCTTGCTCGACAGGTACTTGGGTTATAACCATATAGTAGTATGTGAAGAAGACAAAGAAAAAAAAACATTCACCACACCATGGGGGACATTTATGTACGAAAAAATGCCCTTTGGGCTGATGAACACAGGGGCCACCTTTCAGAGGGATATGGATGTATCCTTCATGGGGGAGAAAGACAAATTTATGGTTATATATTTGGATGACATCACCATTTTCTGCAAATCAAACGATGAGCATTTACAACACCTTGAGAAGATTTTCCAAAAATGTAGAAGGTATGGGATTTCTTTGAATCCCAGGAAGTCCCACTTTTCTATGCCATAAGGTAAACTCCTAGGTCACATCATATCAAAAGGAGGTATAAAAATAGACCCTAAGAGAGTGGAGGCCATTTAGGAAATTGCAATCCCCTGAAACAAGAAGTCTATTCAGTCTTTTATAGGCATAATACATTTTTTAAGGCACTTTGTGCCAAACTTTTCTGAAATCAGAAGGCCTATCACCAACATGCTGAAGAAATATGTTGTTATCAAGTGGTCACAAGAGGAAAAATCTGCATTCCAAAGGATCAAACAATATTTGGTTGAAGCCCTTGTATTAGTCAACCCTGACTATGCCGATTTAGAGTTTTTTTATCTTTTCTTTCGCCTTTGAGGAAACCATCGTTGTTGTGCTATTGCAAAAGAATCAAGAAGGGCATGAACATCCCATAACCTTTTTTAGAAAATGCCTCTGAGATATTGAGTTGAATTATGAAATTTTAGAAAAGCATGTCTATGTGTTGGTCAAAGCGTTGGAAGCCTTCAGGGTGTATGTGTTACAGTCTAACATAACATAATATGTTCCTAATAGTAGTGTCAAAGAGATTCTGGTCCATCTAGACAATGAAGGTAAAAGAGGGAAATGGATTGTAAAATTGTTGGAATATGACTTGCACATAAATCCCACCAAGTTGATCAAGGGACAGGGACTTGCCAAGTTGTTATCAGAATCAAATTGTAAGGTGATAGAATTGCATCATACCTTCACCCAATCCGATGCACCCATGACACAGTCTGGACAAGAGAACATGTAGGTATTTGAAAAATACTCTTCTTCAACTTGGTACACATATGTTATTTACTTTTTGAAACACTTAGAATTTCCACCACATTTGAATAAGACGAGGGCCGGGTCTCTCAAATTAAAATCTATAAAATTATACATTTTAAATCAGAACCTATATTGGAGGGATCCTGCTAGAATCCTATTAAAGTGTCTTGATGAAAATGAAGCTAAGAAAGTCATAACAGATGTGCACATGGGAGTTTGTGGGGGACACCAACATTGGAAATATACAACCCTCAAGATCTTAAGGGCAGGGTACTACTGGCCCACCCTTTTCTCTGATGTATTCACTACAGTAAGGGCATGCAATTAATGTCAAAAGTTTGAAAGAAAATAGAAATTACTCTCATTTCCCCTGAAACCTATCGCTACCTGTGGCCCCTTTAAGACATGGGGATTATATTTCATAGGTGAGGTAAATCCAATCTTCAGTGCGAAGAACAAGTGGATTATCACTACCACTAACTACTTTACCAAATGGATCGAGGTTGTGCCTATGAGGAATTCTATTGACAAGGTGATTGTGAACATTTTGGAAACCAATATCTTTTCCAGGTTCAATTTCCCTAGAAAGCTTATAAAAGACAATGCCTAGGCATTCATTTCCAAAACCATGATTGAATTTTGTGGAAGACATAACATCGCCTTGACACAGTCCATGCCCTATTATTCTCAGGGGAATGGGTTGGCCGAGTCATCAAACAAGACTCTCATTAGGATCATCAAGAAATTGCTGACTGAAAACAAGAAATCCTGGGACTCTAAACTTAAGTATGTCTTGTGGGTTGAGAGGATCAACACCAAGAGATCCTTGGGAACCTCACCATTTTAGCTATTCTATGGAATAGATGTTGTCTTCCCTACTCAACTCGGTCTTCTAGTTCTAAAATTCCTACATGAAGAAATGAAGGAGCCAAATGATGTCCAGAGGAGAATATTTCAGATTATAGAGGTTCAACAAAAGAGAGAAGCATTGAATCATATAACTGAGGCATACCAGAGAAGATCAAATTAGATTTTCACAAGAAAACCAAGAAGGATATCTTTCAAGAAGGCGACTTGGTCTTGAGGTGGGATGCTATAAGGGAAGAAAAGTCTAAGCATGGTAAGTTCGATAACGTCTAATTTGGTCCTTTTAAGGTGGTTGAGGTTCTGGAAAATAATAAATTTGTTTTACACAATCTGGATGATATTAAGATTTTCGGAGGTCGAGTAAATGGGCTCTTCTTGAAACACTATTTTCTTTGAAATACTGAGGGAAGGCCCCTCTTGTACCATAGAGGCTTTCCTTTTTTGTTTTCATTTGACTAGTTAGTTTGTGTGTGAATAAAGACTCCATATCCCAACATAGACACTAGGGTGTAGTTATAGTTTTAGATTCAATAAGATGCATGGATGACAGATAGTAGTAGATGTACATGGATGGTAGACATAAATAGAGGTAAGAAAAGGAGGGTGGGAGAAAGTTATTAAATCCAAGGTATTGATATGTCATTCTTAGCACCCCACAGGGGTGTGTGTCCCCAATTGGAGCCAATGTTGAGACCTAAGTCTCCTCTCTCATTCCCCTATACCTTCATCAAAACAATTCATGTTCTTCTTGGTTAAGTCAATTTCCCTTTACTAAATGACTAATATTTTTATCATTATCTTTCTTAATTGGTTATTTGCACCAATTATTTCTGTTTTCTTGAAGGATAATTGCATGTCATGGTTTAGGTTTGAAATACTTGTCATCATGATTTTCATTGATTGAGCATGCAACAGGTCGACCAAGTCCTTTGTATGCACATGAAACATCCGTAGAAAAAACACATCAATTTAGAGCAGTAGATTTCATGCTTAGATTGTAAGCAAACATGCAGGTTAAATTTTCGATAGTGGAGATCCAACAGTCAATTCATATCAACGGATCTCGTGCATTTGGAGTTACAAAATCATGCAAGGTTTAACAACTAGCATATGCAGTTTCACTCTGGGAGATTATCACTCCAGGAGATTTCAGTGTAGAACAAGCATGAACCTCCTAAGTACCAGAGCCCCGAACTGCCACGTCACTCCGCGAGTTCGGTTATGCCATCTATAATATTTCAGGTGACATGTGTCACTCTCATTTTTATGACATAACATCAATGTGACAACATGCTTCCACGTCACTTTGTGAGTTTTTTCATCAAGGAGGTTTTGATCTAGAATAAGCACAGAGCCCTGGAGGCCCAAACTGCAAGATCACTCTGGGAGATCATCCTCCAAGAGATATACATACTTCTCATTCAAAAGATCTCGAATGTTGAAGAACAGAAGACACGTGGCATTCATTTTTTGAGACACGTGGAATTCCTTTGTTGTGACACATGGCACTGATTTCAGGCACCTTTGGGTACATGATCTACTCATTTTCAGGTGACACGTATCACTCTCATTTTTTGACACATCATCGATTGTGACATCATGTGGCCTCGTCAGATTTGGGAGATTTGAATTAAGAGAAAAAATAATTCTCTAAATCTTTGAACTACCAAGTTGTCGAAGTACAGGATCCCCCGAAGATCAAAGTGATAAAATGTTGACACGCCACTCTGGGAGATTTCAATCAATAGAAAAATCAGTTTCCCAAAGTGCCAGAGCCTCGAAATACCATGTCACTTTGCGAGTTTGGTCCCCTGGGATATATCTAGACTTTCTATTTAGAAACTCCTAAACCCCAAAGATTCGGAGTCTCGAAGTCTCGAAATATTTAAGGATAAAGATAATCCCGGGTTAACTAGAAAAACGTGTTGGTTAATGACTCTGGGAGTTCGGTCCTCCAAGAGATATGTATACTCTACACTCCAAAGCTCCCGAACATCGAATTTCCGAAGTGGCTCATCCTCATTTATTGTATATTTTGAAGTTTTAAAACAGTGCCAAACCAGGAAATCTGAGAAAGTCGAAGGAATCATATTACTCGTCTGACAACAACTCAGTGATAGGAAAAAGGTACATAACTGAAGATTCATATCCAATACATGAAACACCAACCACATCTAAGAATTGGAGAAACTACGCACCCAGACTGTAGAAGTAATATCAGAGACTCTAGAAAAGCACCAGAAGACTTGCTTCTTATCCATAGGAGATAAGTCAAGGAAGAACACCGCCAACACATCCAATTATCTCCCAGTGGCCTCCAACAATGTACATGGATGCCAGTGTTCGATAAAAAACTCAATTATGTCACTCCTAGTCATTGTTTGTCAAATCTCAGTTCACTCCAACATGTGCATCAGTCTAGTTTCATTGATAGCAACAATTTTTAGTTGTTTAATTGCAAGACTATTTTAGATTAAGGCATAATAAGTGGTATTTTATGTGTGATAAGAACCACTCCTTTTTTATTAATTCAAGCTCTAATTATACATTAATATACTTCGACGGTGTTTTATTTAAGATAATAAGTTGTTTTACAACTGATGTTGTAGAGTTAAGCCCAGTTCCACACCGGTCGAGGGCCTCTACATCTTTGATAAATAGGCAATTTGTGTATGTTAGTGGGGTTCAGTTTTTGGGAGAAGAATATCAATCTCTGTTGAACCTGGTCTATGCATGGATTAAATCTCTGTACCTGGTGAATATACTCTTGATGATAGTGTTTTTTTCCAAATATACATGTGTTTTTATCTTATCTTGAATGCAATTTTTTATTTGCACGAAGTGCGTTTCATTTCCTTCAGCTATTGTATAACTTGTCTTTACTAATATGAAACCTGTGAAACAACAAATGTTTTGGTGAATATTTGTTTACACTGCAACCTATGGGAGTAATTATGTTTTTGATACATTTTTAATGTCTTGAAATGATATTTTAAGTATTAAAATTCTTGCAACAAATTATTCATTGAGTGGTTTGTCGCTTTCCTTTGTTTTTACCTCTATTATTTCACTTGTCTGTCATTTGTGTGTCACCAACCAAGGAGAACCTTTATCTATATCATTGTGCCAACCCAACCATGCTCTTGTTTTGGTAAAACTAACCCTTTAACTGACCAACAAAAGAAAAAACCAACCATGCTAAACTTGAGGTGGCCTAGCTTTTCCCTTTAGCAGTGAGGTATAGACTTTAGGACCAACAAACGACAATAAATAACAAGCATGAACATTCTAAATACAAATCTCAGAGATAATAGTTTATACATAACAAAAATAAATATAAAAGCAAAGGAAATGATGATAAAGAGCACTTATATTAAACAAAATCAATCACCAACTGGTTGTATACCAAGGACGTTCCACCCAACCTTAGACACTATTGTTCCAAGTCTTAATAATGGGTCACTCATGAGACAGAGCTATGAATCCATAAGGACGGTTTCTAGAGCGATTCTCAACTTCCCAAACCAGTCAACAATCAAGCTCTCATAGTTTTCTCAACACACAATAATCGAAAGTACACCATCTCTCTTCTCTCTAGCCTCCACCACCCAAATATAATGAACCCCCTTCATTTCCACGTAGTACATTAGGTTGTCCACTTCTTTCTAGGGCTCCAGTGCATTTGGTCAAGAATTTCCATGTTGGGACTCTTAGGATTCATAGTTGTGAGTAATGTTTAGCACATCCAAATGCATCTCAAGCATACATGCACCAATTCATGGTTGGAATACACTAATAATTACTACATCCAACAAACAATGGCTTCTTTTCTCAACAATTCATCACCATATACCAACAAAGAAAAATAATGTTTGAGGAATCATGAATGATCAACAATGAATGAAGAACCTAAAATGAAGAGTGAACCCCCAAACAACCCAGAATAGGTTTTTATATAATGACATGAAATCAAGAACCACATGGCTTTCCCCCCAAGAATCTCATGTAACCACTTTTCCCAATTAAAACCAAGATGGGTAAATTAAATATAATAAAAATACATAGCCCCTTTATCCCCCTCTCTCATTGTTTATGGATAAATTCGTGAGTGCGGACACAGACCAATCTCCCCAGATCCACCTGGATCTGGAACAAAACGTGACAGAATACTACTCTTTCCCTAGATCTAGCTATCGAATGAACTAAGAGAAATGGATGGTGGACATACCTTATGAANNCTCTCCTTATATCTCTGTTGTTCCAAGCCTTGCTCTGATGCTCTTGTGTTGTTCCAATCACAACAACACAAACCAATCACAGCAAAAGCAGATTAATATATTCAATATCTAGTCTATACATGTGATCAAGGAATCATGTAATAAGATGACATCATCATTATGGGAAAGGGACATATTCATGTATTGCATTAACTGAAAGAGAAATATACAACCTGAGCCTTGATTTCGTAGATCTCCTTTCGATGGCTCCTAGCTCTGACACACACACTTGCTCATGCATGAAGAAGTTCAACCACATATGATGAACTTACTTGTTGTCTCTTGCTGCTGTAGCTTCAATCCTCCATACAGTCTTGCACAAGTTCTCCAATCAATATCTAGCTAGCTTGCTTCTTCTTCTTGTTCTAACCATTTCCATAAGTAATCTCCTCAATATATAGGAGGAGATTGATTAGTTACTTGGATAGGGAATGATCCCAAGATATCTGGAAAGTCAGTATTTTGCCAACCATTTGAACTCCAACTCACCCTTCTAGAAGATTCCTTCTAGAAGGATCGAGAACTTATCTATTTTCCTCCTTTAGAAA